>CAMZMU010000090.1:20272453-20434377 GCA_947311845.1 Poa pratensis | reverse complement strand
GGCGCGGCCAGGGTGGGCCCGCGCCCCCTATGGCGTGGTGGCCCCCCTCGGCCACCGACGCCTCTTCGCCTATATTCTCCGCGACGCGAAAACCCTATTACGGTCGATCATATTCCACGAAAAGTTCCGTCGCGGCCGTCATCGTCAATCTCAGATCGGAGGAGTTCTGAAGCTCTTCCCGGCACCCTGCCGGAGGGGAGATCATCACCGGAGGGCTCTACATCACCATGCCTGCCTCCGGAGTGATGCGTGAGTAGTCCACCCCTGGACTACGGGTCCATAGCAGTAGCTAGATGGTTGTCTCTCTACCTTGTGCCTCCATGTTTAGATCTTGTGAGCTGCCTAACATGATCAAGATCTTATTGTAATGCTAGATGTTGTGTTTGCTGGGATCCGATGAATATTGATACCATGTTTATTCAAGTTGTTTATCTATGTGCTCTTGATCTTGCATGCTCTCCGTTGCTAGTAGATGCTTTGGCCAAGTAGATGCTTGTGACTCCAAGAGGGGGTATTTATGCTCGATAGTGGGTTCAGTCTCTAGATATCTGGATCAGTGACAGAAAGGTCTAAGATGGTAGATGTGCTGTTGCTACTAGGGATAAAACATTGGTGCAGTGTCCAAGGGCACTTGTATTGATTACATTACACACTTTACTTCATGCAATAATCTGTTGTTAGCAACTTAATACTGAAAGGATGCGGATGCTGCCTTGAAGGTGGATTATTTAGGCATAGATGCTGTTGGAATAACGGTCTATGTACTTTGTTGTAATGCCCAACTAGATTTCATAGTAGACATCTTGGCATGTATTGCATTGTTATGCCCTCTCTATTTGTCAATTGCCCAGCTGTAATTTGTTTACCCAACATGCTAGTTATCTGTTCTGAGAGAGACACCACTAGTGAACTGTGGACCCTGGTCCAATTTCCTCATACTGTTTACACAACCTGCTGCAATCATCTGTTTCCTGTTACTTGCTGTTTTTCCTGCTGTTTTCCACACCATACGTTTAACTCTTTGTTTCTGCAAGACCGGAGAGATTGACAACCTCTCTGTTTCGTGTTGGGCAAAGTTCTGGTTTGTGTCTGTGCAGATTCCACGTTGGTGCAAGCTCCCTAGCGCCAGGGGGAGTCAACATCAACAACCTTCCGATAGATCGTCAAGTCCTACTGGATTGATAACCTTGGGTAGATTTTCAAGGGAAAACTTCTGCTGTCTACATCATAACCTTCCTCTTGGGGTTCACCAACACGTAGCCATCAAGCTGTTTTCTGGCGCCGTTGCCGGGGACTTGGAGGCTATTGGAAAGGGGAGTCTCTCAGTTCCAATCTCTTTACTTTGTTTTTGTCTTGTTTTAGTTTTGTTTTGCTTGCTGTTAAAAATCAAAAACCCAAAAAAATTAAATTCCTGCATCTAGTTTTTAATTTCGAGTTTGCTTTGCTTGTTTTAGTCTTGCTAAAATGAGTAATCCTGAAAATACTAAGTTGTGTGACTTTACTAGCACAAACAACAATGATTTTATCTGTACACCCATTGCTCCACCTGCTTCTAAAGCAGAATTTTATGAGATTAAGCCTGCACTGTTAAATCTGGTTATGAAAGAGCAATTTTCTGGTGTTAGTACTGATGATGCTGCTGCCCACTTAAACAATTTGTTGAACTTTGTGATATGCAAAAGTATAAGGAGGTAGAGAGTGATATTATTAAGCTGAAATTGTTTCCTTTCTCTTTAAGAGGAAGAGCTAAAGATTGGTTGCTATCTTTGCCTAGAAATAGTATTGATTCCTGGACTAAATGCAAAGATGCTTTCATTGGAAAATATTATCCTCCTGCTAAAATTATCTCCTTGAGAAGTGGTATTATGAACTTTAGGCAACTTGATAATGAGCATGTTGCCCAAGCTTGGGAAAGAATGAAGTCTTTGGTTAAAAATTGCCCCACTCATGGACTGACTACTTGGATGATCATCCAAACCTTTTATGCAGGACTAAATTTTTCTTCAAGGAATTTATTGGACTCGGCTGCTGGAGGGACCTTTATGTCCATCACTTGGGTGCTGCTACAAAGCTTCTTGATGATATGATGGTAAATTATTCTGAATGGCACACTGAAAGGGCTCCAACTGGTAAGAAGGTAAATTCTGTTGAGGAAATTTCCTCCTTGAGTGATAAAGTTGATGCTATTATGACTATGCTTTCGAATGGACATGGTGTTGTGGATCCAAATAATATTCCTCTTGCTTCTTTGGTTGCTCATGATGAGAAAAATGTTGATGTAAACTTCATTAAAAATAACAACTTCAACAACAATGCTATAGGAATAATTTTGGTAGCAACAATTATAGGCCATATCCTGCTAATGGTAGCAACTCTTATGGTAATTCTATGGTAATTCCTACAGTAACAATAGAAGTGTGCCCTCTGATCTTGAAGTCATGCTTAAGGATTTTATTAGCACACAAACTACTTTTAATAAAACTGTTGAGGAAAAGCTAGGAAAAATTGATACTCTTGCTGCTAAAGTTGATAGTCTTGCTCATGATGTTGAAATGCTGAAAATAAAAGCTATTCCTAGTGATATTAGAGAGAGTAAAACACTCAATGCTATCAAATTAAAATTGATAATAACATTAGGATGCTTGCTGAACTTCATGAAAGATGGGAGAGAGAAGAAAGAGAAGCTGAAATTGCTGAACAAAATAGTGTTGTTAGAGTTTGCACTATTTTTACTAATGAAACAAATGAGCCTCATGCTAATGCGCCCCCTACTGTTAGTGAAAAGATAATAAGTGTTGGAAATGTCTCTACTACCTCTACAAAAAGTTTTAAATTGCCTGATAGCACTACTTTTGTTCCTAGTAAAAGTGCTGAAATTTTTAGAGGTGTTGGTGATAATTGCTCCATTGTTTTTTATGACAACAACTTCAATTTCGAAAATTGTAACATAACTGAAGTCATCATGTTCTTGCAAAAGCTAGCTAAGAGTCCTAATGCTAGTAAAATAAATATGGCTTTTACTGAACATATTATCAAAGCTCTCATGCATGCTAGGGAAGAAAAATTAAAACTTGAAGCTTCTATCCCTAGGAAGTTAGATGATAATTGGGAACCTGTTATTAAAATGAAACTGAGTGAGTTTGAATGCAATGCTTTGTGTGACCTTGGTTCTTGTATTTCGGTTATGCCTAAAAATTTATATGATATTCTCAAGCTTGCACCTTTGGAAAAATGTAATTTAGGAAAAGTTGATGATGTTTTGATAATGGTTAATAACAATCTTGTCCCTGTTGATTTTGTGGTTTTGGATATTGAATGCAATCCTTCTTGTCCTATTGTTTTGGGAAGACCTTTTCTGAGAACTGTTGGTGCTGTTATTGATATGAGAGAGGGGAATATAAAATTTCAATTCCCACTCAAGAAAGGTATGGAACACTTCCCTAGGAAGAAGATGAAATACTCACATGATACTAGTGTCAAGACAAATTATGGTTTTGGATTTTCTGGTCTTGACAATACTTGATGCATCTCTTCATGCCTAGCTCAAAGGCATTAAAGAAAAGCACTTCTGGGAGATAACCCATGTTTTTATTTGCTGTTTTATTTTTGTTTTCTTGAGTCAAGGATGCTTGTTTACCTCTGTAGCAACTCCTTTGTATCTTTTATTTGCTGTTTTGTTGTGCCAAGGAGAGTTACTAATGCAAAGTTGGTTTTTATTTTCGGGACTGCATTGGGACAGATTGCTGTTCGTCACCGTTTAATTCAGTAGAAAATCAGAAAAAATCGAAAAATGCTGAAACTTTTTGTGCATGTTCCTGATGATGTTACGCAACTTTCATTATTTCAAAAGTTTTTCATCTGAGCATCGTAAGTGCCTCGAAAAAATTCGTCATTACAGACTGTTCTGGTTTGACAGATTCTGTCTTTTATTTTGCATTCTCTCTTTTACAAGTTTTTAAGTGGTTTCTTTTCGTGTAAAAGTGCCCACTTGAGCCTAGTAACAGTGGCTAATGTTTAAAATAGTTGGCTTGTGAGTTTTGTCTTTGCTAGAACTTTGAAGTATTATCTTTTAGTGCACTAACCTGCTAATGAGAAAAGCTGTTAAGTTTTGGTGTGAAGGAAGTTTTCAAGTGTTGATAGAGGAGAATGATATACATGATCAAGAAGAGTGAAGAGCTTAAGCTTGGGGAGGCTTACCTCCCCAGCATATTTCAAGAAGACTCAAGCATCTAAGCTTGGGGATGCCCAAGGCATCCCCTTCTTCATCTACAAATTATCAGGTCATCTCTAATGGTGCTATATTTTTATTGCTTCATACTAGTGTACTCTTCCTTGGAGCGTCAGTGTGTTTTTGTTTTCAGTTTGTTTTGTTTTGTTTGCTGTGCTATACTTGTTGGATCCTAGTATTCATGTTTGGGAGAGAGACACGCTCCACTTTTTCATTAGAATACTCTTGTGCTTCACTTATACTTGTTGAGTATTCCTGTCTAGTTGCTGTTATTGCTGTTAGCTCTCAGTTTTTCATGTATCTCTTGTTAGAGCTTTCAGTTTCTTTTGAAGAAAGTACTCTCTTGCTTCACTTATATCTGTTTGGAGAGTTGTCAAATAAGTTGATTGGTGTTTGGTTGGACCAGAAAAATGCTATGCATGTGGTAGTGGTATAAAATGCTTACATGAATCTTTTTAGATCGTTGTCTTGAGTAATTTGATGCTTGCCAATTGTTTTGAGCTGTCAAGTAATTAATGTTTAAGCTTGTGCATCATGTAAGTAATGGCTATTAATGAAGAACTACTATAAGGATTTTCTGCTATAATAATCTGTTGCATAATTGGAAGTCCATAGTAGTCTAGATAATTTTTGGATGAAGGCTATGTGTTAACAAGGAAGACAGTGGGAGTCTATGGTTCGTCAAACCTTGTGTTTTATGTACACTCTTGCTATTCCAGTTGATAATGATGTTTGCTTATAATAACCTTGCTAGCCTAAACTCTGTACTAAGAGGGAATGCTTCTTGTACATCCAAAACCTTGAGCCAAATCCATGCCACCTGTGTCCACCATACCTACCTATTATGTGGTGTTTTCACCATTCCAAGTAAATTTCTTCATGTGCTATCTACTAACTACTCAAAACTGTTACATTTCCTTTTTGTGTCATCTTCCATGCTAATTAATTTACAAGGATTGGCAGCTTCATCTGCTTCTCCACCTTTTATTTTGCATTAAAGAGCTGGTTAGTCCACCCTATAAATAAATAAATAGACACTCCTCCATGGTGAATGTTGGTGGGCACCCGAGGATTCGGTTAGCCATGGTTTGTGGAAAGTAAATGGTTGGGAGGAGTGTCACCAATAAGTGCTTGTTACAAGTGCAGTCCTAAAAACTCTCGGAACCGCTCTAAAAGTTAGTTAGCCATGGAAGATGACAAGTACCTGCTATTTGATTTGTTGACACCTGTATACACCATTACCTTACAAAACAATATTTTATGCTCTCTATATGCCTTCGGGAACTACAGCTCTAGCACATGATGTTAATCCCTGCTTCCCTCTGCGAAGGGCCATTCTTTTACTTTTATGTTGAGTCAGTTTTCCCACTTCTTTCTGTCTACTTAAGCAAACATCATTGTCAACTCCAGTATAACAGTTTTTACATAACTTTGTGTTTGGTTGATCATATTCTTTGCATTGACATTATCTATATGATATACATGTTGAAAGTTGAAGCAAATGCTGAAGCTATTATCTTCCTTTGTGTTGATACAAAAACTTTCATGTTGAGAATTATTGCTGCTGTGAGCTAACTATTATGTTAGACTATTATATCTCTAAATGTTTTATAGTATTATTCATGAAAGTTTGCACTTGTGTGATCACTTATGTTTACTCTTTATTTACTTGCTTGCAAACTATAGACCATTGGCTTGGATCACTTCATTCAGATCATGTGCATTACATTGTTATTTGATCAAAGATTGTGTTGGTAGCATGTCACTTCAAAAATTATCTGTTTTTATCGTTTACCTACTCGAGGACGAGCAGGAACTAAGCTTGGGGATGCTTGATACGTCTCAAACGTATCTATAATTTTTGATGTTCCATGCTGTTATTATATCAATTGCTACATGTTTTGGTTATACTTTATATCATTTTTATGCATTTTCTGGGACTAACCTATTAACAAGATGCCACAGTGCCAGTTCCCTGTTTTCTGCTGTTTTTGGTTTCAGAAAATCTATTAAGGAAATATTCTCGGAATTGGACGAAACAAAAGACATCGTCAATAATATCACGAGGAGATCACGGAGTCCAAAGGGGAGTCGGAGCAGACCCACCAGGGGGACGCCACACTAGGGCGCGGCCCAGGGTGGGCCCGCGCCCCCTATGGCGTGGTGGCCCCCCTCGGCCACCGACGCCGCCTCTTCGCCTATATATTCTCCGCGACGCGAAAACCCTATTACGGTCGATCATATTCCACGAAAAGTTCCGTCGCGGCCGTCATCGTCAATCTCAGATCGGAGGAGTTCTGAAGCTCTTCCCGGCACCCTGCCGGAGGGGAGATCATCACCGGAGGGCTCTACATCACCATGCCTGCCTCCGGAGTGATGCGTGAGTAGTCCACCCCTGGACTACGGGTCCATAGCAGTAGCTAGATGGTTGCTCTCTACCTTGTGCCTCCATGTTTAGATCTTGTGAGCTGCCTAACATGATCAAGATCATCTTATTGTAATGCTAGATGTTGTGTTTGCTGGGATCCGATGAATATTGATACCATGTTTATTCAAGTTGTTTATCTATGTGCTCTTGATCTTGCATGCTCTCCGTTGCTAGTAGATGCTTTGGCCAAGTAGATGCTTGTGACTCCAAGAGGGGGTATTTATGCTCGATAGTGGGTTCAGTCTCTAGATATCTGGATCAGTGACAGAAAGGTCTAAGATGGTAGATGTGATGTTGCTACTAGGGATAAAACATTGGTGCAGTGTCCAAGGGCACTTGTATTGATTACATTACACACTTTACTTCATGCAATAATCTGTTGTTAGCAACTTAATACTGAACAGGATGCGGATGCTGCCTTGAAGGTGGATTATTTAGGCATAGATGTTGTTGGAATAACGGTCTATGTACTTTGTTGTAATGCCCAACTAGATTTCATAGTAGACATCTTGGCATGTATTGCATTGTTATGCCCTCTCTATTTGTCAATTGCCCAGCTGTAATTTGTTTACCCAACATGCTAGTTATCTGTTCTGAGAGAGACACCACTAGTGAACTGTGGACCCTGGTCCAATTTCCTCATACTGTTTACACAACCTGCTGCAATCATCTGTTTCCTGTTACTTGCTGTTTTTCCTGCTGTTTTCCACACCATACGTTTAACTCTTTATTTCTGCAAGACCGAGAGATTGACAACCTCTCTGTTTCGTGTTGGGCAAAGTTCTGGTTTGTGTCTGTACAGATTCCACGTTGGTGCAAGCTCCCTAGCGCCAGGGGGAGTCAACATCAACAACCTTCCAATTGATTGTCAAGTCCTACTGGATTGATAAACTTGGGTAGATTATTCAAGGGAAAACTTCTGCTGTCTACATCATAACCTTCCTCTTGGGGTTCACCAACACGTAGCCATCACGCGGACGTTCTTGTCCTTTTGGTACGGACATATACACGCGCGTACGTAGACTAGAGAAAGTATAAACACGATTTTCTCGAAAGGTAAAACAGAAACCTGAATGACACATGTACACTGAAACTGAAACCGAAAGTACGAAAATATTCGTGTACGCGCGTACTACAGAACAAAAAATTGTCTACAAGCTACGCAAAATATTACGGCTCGGCTTCTCCTTGATAAATGTTAATAATATCTTGAAAGGGTGTATTGGTCGTTGCGCGTATTTGTCGTTACGCGCATTGGTCGTTCCGTGTGCTACGGCACGGCTTCGTCTCGGTGGCTCTGCTTCGCAGAGCTCTAAACATCTACGGCGTACATCTATACGGACACAGTTGTATAACTATACAGACACAGATTATTCAACTAGCAGGTTGTACAACTATACAGATACATGTTGTACAACTAACAGGTTGTACAACTAAAGAGACACATGTTGACTAAAGAGACACAGGTTGTACAACTTTACAACAAGTCGTACAAATACATAGACACATGTTGTACAACTAAACAGACAGAGTTTGTACAGACACATGTTGTACAACTAAACAGACACATGTTGTACAACTATACAGACACAGGTTGTACAACTACGCAGATACAGTTTGTACAGACATAGATTGTAAAACTACACAGACACATGTTGTACAACTATACATAACCGGGAGTAAAAAAAACGTTCGTCGAAACCTATCAACATGGGATCTAGTTTTAAAAAGCTAGACGCGAGGAGCTCAAAAGTGAAAACGGTTAATAATTTGGATAAACGGTTCTCAAGATATTTCGTTTTCAAAATTCGGATTTGAAAAATAAAAGACAAAAAAGGAAAACTGCATGTCCACGTACGTGCATGCCCTCCCTTTCTCTCTTATACTCCCCATTTTCAATCTAATTGTGACACTTCGCAGACATGTAGATAACCAAAATTACAGCATGTGAGGAAAACCAACACTTGTCACAGTTAGAACGATGGTTGGGTTCCTTTTGCAAAGGAAACTTTTTTTCTAGTGATTGCCATGTAAATATCGTGGGTCCTCGGAGGGGGCTTCTCGATACAGCCCACTCAATTCTACAAGGAAACGAGCCCGTGTTTAGCACCATTTGGGTCCGATAGCCACGCCCATGTTTTCTGCAGGTAAGAGTTGGCCTAGTTGGTGGATGGTGCACACCGTGCACTCACCTGATCCTTACTGGACCGTAGTTAGCCTACAAGATTGAATGCCGGCCCACGTACTAATCCAAGTGTCTTTGTTGTAAAAAAAGGACCGAAGAGGGGAAAGAAAACCTAATTAGTTGCCTGGCCTGCTGCTGCACATAATGAGAATTTGGCGCACACGCAACATCGATAGTCTGTCAAGCGTAGCTTGGCACACTGCCACACAAGTTTTAACTAAGTTTAATTCAACGAGCTTCGCGGGTGTTCACTCTTCAAGTTTCAATTTCAATCAGGATCGGCAGGTTTCTCGCATTTTATCCATGCCGAATTTCAGGATGCATCATGATTATAATGCAGGTTAATTTGGGTATTTTCCGGACTATGCATGTACGAAGTAGGTTTCAAGTGTACATGTTACAAGAGGCATGAAAAATTGAAAATATACTAATAGCATTAGTTTTATCTTACGATAAACTTGTAATGTTGACCAACTTTGTAAGAAAAACTATTTACATCATTAATACCAAAACATGCAATTTTGTTTTTTGGATTTTGTTGTACTGTCGGCTGTATTTGATTTCGCCGTTAGTCGAATCTCTGTCCGCCCATTTCTTTTCGTTTTCGTTTTATTTTTTTCCTTTTTTGTTTATGTTCAAATTTAAAAAAAATGTACAACCTTTGAATGTAAATTTGTTCGAATTTGAACATTTGCGAATATGAACATTTTCAAATGTGAATAAAATTTGAATTTGAACAATTTTTGAATGTGAACAACTTTCCAATTTGAACAATTTCCGAATTTGAACATTTTTTAATTTGAATTTTTTTGAATGCGAACAACTTTTGAATTTGAACAATTTTTGAATTTAAATATTTTCAAATCTGATTTTTAAAAATTGAAAATTTTCAAATGTGAACAAATTTTGACTGTGAACAAATTTCGAATTTAAACAAATTTCGAACATGAACAATTTTCGAATTTGAACATTTGTCAAACTTTAACATTTTCAAATTTGAACAAATTTTGAATCTCAACATATTTCAAATCTGAATATATTCCAAAATCTGAACATTTTTTCCCGCGCTGGGTAGATCTTTGGAGTGGGCAATGGTTTTGCACGTGTCAATGAATGATTGGCTACAAAATTCGACTGTGCCCGAAATGAAATCAGTCGACTTACAAATAGACACTCCCAATATTTTTGGTTGATCTAATGATGTTTATTTGGTTTTATACAGTTTGCTATTTTTTCCTATAAATTTGTTAAGTTGTGAGTCATTTTCCAAAGCGATTTGCTATGTCTCCACCGCCTTTCATTTCAAAATTTCAAGAAAAAAAACTCCTACAAAACGCTCTGTACAGTGCAGAGCGCTTGAATCGGCGCTTAAGGAAAATAAAAATAATGTTACGCAAGAGGAAAATCAAACAAGCAATCTGTTCCCCAACGCTGGGCGCTATTTTCAGATGCTAAGATTGATTAAGCGCTCCTATTTTCCAATGCGCCAAATTAAGCGCCGTGGCTATGTGGAAGAGAAGGCTGCCATGGGGAAGAGAATCTGTCCGGCAGCAAGCTCCCTGGCTGCACCGTTTTCCCATCCTTCTAGCTTTATCGCCATGGTTTCCCATAGCCGAGCTCCACATCTGTAGCAATCTCTCTGTTTGTCCAAAAAATGGAACCGTAGCTTCCTCCTGGTCGTGCCCATGCCGGCCGTGCGTCGAAATCTAGCTCCTGCGCCGGCGTCCCGGGAAAATTCTACTCTGGCCCACATCGTAAGGGTCCCCGTTGTAGGTGCCTTAGGGGAAAATAGAGTATGTGTTCTTTTTTAAGAAAAAATTGGCCTAGTTTTGTTTAGGCGAAAGAGTTGGCCTAGTTGCCAAATGCTATATATCGCTCATTGGCGCGCGATACGCTCGTGCTGCTTGAAGCGATCCTCTGTTGGGCTGGCGCATGTCGGCGGATTTCCCATTTGTATTTACATTTTTGTTTTTTCTGTTTCTTTTCTTTCCTTTTTGTTTTCTTTTTCATTTTCTTTTATGTTTTCTTTTTACCTTTTCTTTTCTTTATTTTTACTTTTTAATAATATTTGAAAATTGTTCATTTCTAAAAGTGTTCTAAATTTGAAAATTGTTTAAATATATAAATTATTCACATTAAACAATTGTTCATATCAAAAAAATTGTTCAACTTTGAAAATTGTTCAAATCTAAAAAGTATTTAGATTTGGAAATTTTTACAAATTTGAAAATTGTTCGCATTCAACAATTGTTCATTTTGAAAAAAAATCAAATTTGAAACTTAATCATTTCAACAATTTTAAAATTTTATAATTGTTCAGATTTGAAATTTGCTCAGATACAAAATTTGTTCCAATTTTAAATTATGTTCATATTTTAAAAAATTCATTTTAATTTTGTAAAGATTTGAAAGTTTTTCATATTTAAATTTATTCAGATTAAAAAATATTCAGTTTATGAAAAACGTAAAAAGAAAAAATGTACCTTCTTATTGGGCACTTCCAAGCGGCCCATGAAGCAGTGCTTAAGGCGGCGGAAGCCTTCCCTGCCGCACTGAAGCGATATATAGGAGTTCCCGGCCTAGTTGGGGGATGGTTCATTCAGCTGATCCTTACTGGGCCGTAGTTAGCCCATAGACATGAATGCTGGCCCATGTACTAATGCTCGTGTCTTCGTGTTCAGTTCTGCGTGCAACTTGTTGTTTCTTTTATCTTTTGATATATTTTTTAGCTGTGTAACCTGGCTATTTCATTTCAGAAGATGGAAGGATTCTCTAGTCACAGTAATTAACCCCCTCTCTACCTGCACGGCCTTACCACTGACTGGTAGAATTAACTAACCACTAGAAGAGGATGGCGCGTTTTTGCTGCGCTCCAAAAATACTATTACGGTAATCAATACATGACATGTTATTTGAGTAACATTAGTCGCTCATGTCATGTACAAATTCATAATCTTTTTACATGCAACTATTGTAGGTAGCCAGGTATCAGCAGTATAAACCATATAATGCACAAGTATCAAATTTTAGGAAGAAGGAGGCACGGTGAGGAGGGGTGGAGAGGAGGGTTGCTCGGGTGGCACATCGGCTGAAGCTATGGACAACCAGGAAGCGATGGTAGCCGCGTGGGGAGGAGAACAACGACAACCCTCAAGGTCAAATCCCTACTGTGCCTTCGATCAGAGGCGGTGAATTCACGGCCAAATCAGTATAAGTTGTGACGGAGCGGCTAGTTCGAGGCCAAAGTGATGGGAGAGGAGGCAGTGCGGTCACCAGAAAAGAGGCGGGAGGGCGACATGAAACTTTCAATTAGCGGTTGGCGTGCCCTCGTCGCTCTTTTTCCATTTAGCAGCAACCAAAGTGTTGTATTTTGCATCATAAGGTGTGTTTTTGGACTGCTCGATAAATTTGGACAAAATTTACATCAATTACAGCTGTTCGAGAAATGTTTTTTTGTCTCATATGTCCTAAAAATAGTTAAACCCTAAAATATATAAGCTATTGGATATGGTCTAGGAGAAGAGCGGCTCGTAGATTCGTGTGCGGTTGTTAGAAAATTCATCTCTAAATTTTGTGTGCTCAACTAAACCAACATATATTATTATTCTGACCTCAATTTGATGTACACCAATGTGTTTAGCAGGAACAAATGAGAGGCTGACACATGACTCAACCTAGGAGTTCAAATGCTAGGAAGTTTAGATATTGTAGAGATGACATCTGCAGACGCGACACCGACACGTGCAGCTCGTCGGTAAATTAATCTGCTCTGCGTAGTGCCTGATCATCGTCACATGGTTGGTGATTAACGAAGATTATATTCTATCCTGCACCTTCGCCAGACATGAACAAAATAGGATACTACGACTTGTTCCCCGGTGAGCAGTGAGTTTTCGCATCGTTTCGTCCGACCAAACCTACTACTCCTGCTTGTTCTTGTTCGTCCGGGAAATTCTTATTCGATCTGCTCGTTTCGCTCCAGGCAGCCGGGGCTGTCGGGCACGTGCCCCGCTTGCTGGCTGGCCTCTCCGCCTCACGTGTGAGCGCGATCGATCTGTATTATTAAGTGCAACTATACAACGTAGTACGAGCATCGATCTGTACACTTGTATTATTGTTCTCTGCAGGTACATGGTTCTTCTGCAGATCGCTTTTTATACTGAGCATGAACAGCTGTGAGCTGCCTGGCCTGCTGCTCCACATAGGGCGTGTTTGGTAGCCAGCAGCAGTTTTCATCTCACTGGGCAGGTTCTCCAGGGCCCTGCTGAGCAAATACAATCTCTGAGTCATGTTGTGTAGTTCATTTAGTAGGCCGCATCAAAGAACGTGGCATCAGCTGGTCAAACAACTCCTTTTTGTTTGGTCGGATGCAAATCTTGGTTAGTCTCACCTATTTTCACATGGGTGAAGTTACCACCTACCACCACATTTGGACAGATCAACAATGGCGGCTTGGTGGCGACGGAGCTGGACGGCGAGGAGACGCCATGGCGGCGGCGACACGGCATGGCGGCGGCGGAGCTCGACGGCGACAACATGGCATGGCGACGACAAAGCTCGACGACGATGAGGTAGAGCGGAGGTTGAAAAAGACGCGTACACCAAGAGCAGTCTAAATACGCATTCTTACAGTACACGATATATTCATCTACGAGCATCGAATCACAAAAGTTACAACACGAAAGTTGTAGGGAATGACGAGGTGAAACTACTCCTAAAAGGAAATCACAAACGGTCGACTGTGTGCGATTAGTTTGACGAAACTCGTCTAAAAAAGCTTCAAACAAGAACATGAAACCAGAAGCTAACGGTTAACGAAAACTTGAGCTGATTGCAGGAATGGAACCGCATCATCAAAGCACATCATTTTGGTGTACAACTTATTTTGAACCGAGCTATTGTTGTGCTGATTAGGAGAGAGTAGGTGAGAGGGAGAGTGAGCCGAAGCAACGCTCAGGTACAAGCTCACATGTCTAGCGCTAGGTTTTGCAGCTCCATGTCCTGGCTCCAGGAAACTGCCGAACTAGGGAGGCTGCTTTAAGCATGCTAGCCAGGTCAAGCTCTATTTGTATGCAACCAAATTATCTGTTCGCTGCAGCTGGAGGGCCTAGCCCAAGTCTTTGCAGCTTACCAAACGTGCACATAATGGAGACGTGCCAGTGGCACGATGGTTAGCACGGCAGTGGCCGGCCAGCCGCTCAGGTTCGACTCCCAGGGAGCGAATTTCTAGGTTGCCTCACGGGATTTAAGCAGCCGGGCGCTGGCTGCTCCCAGGAATAATCTCCTGCCTCTCGGACGTATTTGGACCTTAAGGTGAGACGATGTGCCCGTCATACCTAGAGCTCTGGACTTTAGAAGACTATCAAGACGTATTAGAGATAAGTTGTAGGTCTAGTTTAGACATATAGGTGGGGTGTGCGTGTGGTGTGTGTGCGTATGGTGTGTGTACTGTATGTCCGATCAGATATACAACTTGTATTCTGAGAAGAGGCTTCAAAAAAAAAACGTGCACATAATGAATTTGGCTCACACGCAGCATCGATATTCTGTCGGGGTAGCTGGATAGACTGCCACATAAGTTTTACTCCCTCTTTTCAAATACAAGAGCCCTATCAAAAATACAATTTGTATCTATACAAGGCCACTATCTCTCCCTAAAAACAATTGATTAGAATTTTTCTAGTATAACGGTGCTCATCAACGTAAAGATTGCATGCAACCATAGAGACCACATACAACAGGTTTAATCAGTACGGAACAATCTACTTTTTCACATAGTTAATTGTGTTATTTAATATAGTTGGTTTTGTTTTCTTGGCATGCAAGAATTGAGATAGTGACCTATATAAGTTTCGACGAGCTTCACGTGTCTTTGCTCTTCAGGTGTTAATTTCAATCAGCATCGGCAGGTTTCTCGGATTTTTCTTATGTGAATTTCCGCATGCATAATGGTTCTAATGCAGGATAATTTGGGCATTTTTCGGCCAATGCATGTACATAGTAGATTTCAAGTGTACATGTTTCAAGAGGCTCGAAAAAAAATCTAATGGATGTTAAGGACAAAACCTACTTATGCTTCTAAGTAGTAACATGGAAATATTTATCTGCATTCGAAATTGATCGTTAGGGACACTAACTATCGGATCCATGCATCGACTTCCATATCCCGTTGCCCTTTCATTAATTAATTGATTATGAATACATCGATCTAGCGTCACCTAATTATGTCCTCCTCGTCACAGTCACCCGTGCACTGAAAGTACGGTGTACGGTACTTACTCGATCAAGCTAAATGGAGCCAAATCACGCAAGCTTAATTTGTAGCTTTGGATTAACAACTTGCAGTTTTTATCCCTTTTTTAAGATTTGAGCGGAAGAAGATTTGTTTTTTGATAAGGTGAGGCTTTTATTCATCAACAACCAAACGGAAGACTGAAGATACATCCCAGGCAGTGAACCGCCTGTAGTCTAGAAAACTGAAACTGAAGATTACAGAGCTTCGACTTAGAAGAGCATAGAGAGAGAAACAAGAGGTTCGATTTACACCTAAACAAGCTGCAGGAATCAGAGCAATTCCGAAAGGCGCGCTTAGCCAGCGCGTGTGCCGCCTTGTTCTCATCACGTCGTACCTTGAGAATTAGTTCATAGTGGCTTCTACTGCGATTAGCAATATCAGCAACAAGTGGTCTGATTGACCAATGGCCTGCCCCAGAAAGCAAGTTATCTGCCATCGCCGCATCAACTAGCACCTTGTTGTCCGAGAGGAACGAGACACCTGACCAGTCTAGTGCCTGCACCACCTGAACAGCCAAGTGAAGGGCTTGCGCTTCAGCTTGCAGAACCGAAGAGGCACAGAGGAGGAAACAGCACTGATGAAGAGATTGATCTTCCGAGAAGGGTCGTGCAAGAAAATCCCCAGGCCAGCAATATTTGCGTCCACCACCAGGTTAAAAGCCGCATCACAGAAGGCCACCGGACCTGCATGCACAGAGAAAGACAAGTGTGTATGGTTTGGCCTTGGCGCAACTGCATGGGGTTGCAAGTCGCTAACAGGCATTGCTTGCTGCTCCTCTGTACCTGCAAAAAGAATAGCATGGGCAGCACATAGAACCTGCGAAACTGACCAAGATTTTTATTGAAGAGCAGATCATTACGAGATTTCCAAAGCATCCGAAGATGATGGTGGAGATCAAGACATGACACGCAAAGTTCTAGTGTTGGAGGGCAAAAATTAGTTAAGTGGGTGAAGGGTGAGTATGGCGGTTCGATCCAGTGAGGAGTGTAAACCGGAAGCCTCCTTGTGACCCTGGGATTATTGTCACAGCTCACATGCTTTTTTCCTTATTTGAGGAGGAAAGAAATATGCCCGTTAGCTCATGTTTCGCCGTCCATACGCCATACCTCTCCTTTCCGTACAAAAAGCGATTAACCCGTCATGTCGATTTTCATATCACAAGTCCATTGGATGACAACATCCGAGTGTGAGCGTTTAAATTTTGTAAGCACCTTTTTTAAATAAAAAATTGACTTAACATGATTCCTTTTTAAATGATTGGGACTAGGCATAATTTTGGTAATCCGATTAGTTCCCTTTTTCTTTTCAAAATCTCCTTCTATGTAACTTATTGAAAATAGAGTTTTTTAACATATCCCTTAATAAGGGGAACTCCAATCATGGCCCTCAAATTGCTCCCAAAATCCCATTTGGAGGGTCTCCACGTTGAGGACCCTCATTTTATGATAGTTACTCCAACCATACCCTTAAAATCTTCCCCTCCCACCAATATATGTTCTTCTCTTTTTGCATTAAAAATAATCAAAAACAAATTGATTGCTTGGGTGATCTCTAGCAAACTCAATCAAGCTTACCTCAGGCGCTGACAAAAGGGATATTAAAAGAAGAACTAAAAAATAATAGTAATTTCATATTTTCCATAAAAAGAATAAAAAAATGGATGGTTGTGGCAAACTCAGCGAGCTCTGTCAAACTCGAGAAAGCTTTGTTGAACCCGGGCACTCACAGTAATCTTGGACAAAATCAGTCTCCCCTGAGGGAAAGGAACATGCCAATCCAGGGTTCGCGGGAGCCAAGGCACATCGCTTCGTCCGGTCCACCAGTGGGAAGGTTAGTACTCACTACTCCGACATGCTTCAAGGTTGGAACCAACATCGTCGACACGTTGGTAATTTTGCTTCCAATCTAATCAAATCGAGAGCTTGCTTGATGGATGGTCGCATAGTGGGATCGGGGTGAGCGCACCATAGTCCCACCCCAAGCACAGCCTCCATCTCGTGATCGATGTTTAGGCCGCCCATGCTCAGCTTCGCATCAACAGCATCGAGAATCTTACCCCGGTGGTACAAATCCCTTATCCACTTCCGATTAGGCCCCTTTGATCACTGAAATAATTAGATCGATCTAGCATGCAGATGTGTATATCTACGGTTGTCTGTTTTTTCACAACATAGAAAACAATAACGGAGTTATGTGAGTGTGAGGGGGCCAATGACCCCCCCCCCCCCCCCCCCCCCCGACTTTTGAAGGACGCCTTTCTACTGACTTGGATGTAAGAAAGTAGAGTCTACCAGACTTCGTCAGCAAGTTCTGCCACTGTTATAATACTGACCATGCCTATGAATCTATGGTTGTTTACCACTACACCAACAATCGGAGACCGGCAATTCAGTCAGACTATTACGACAATTTTTTGTCTATACACGCATTATATATGCATCTTTCGTTAGAGTAAAATGCGTATTCGCACTTTACGAGAAACGTGCCTATGAAACTCGCATATGCGCAAGTACATTAGTTTGATGTTGGCTCGTGATGGAACATGGTTCTACAATCTACATTTAACAACTATGTACTTGTGAAAGCAACGTCTGACCTGGTATATGAACTTTTAAGTTGTAGAAGTAAGCAAAACGGTGTTGGTGAGACTTGTTGCTCAAGTTAATGATCTATTGTGTACGTTGACGAGGACTAGCAACATCCAAATTATCCTGGCCTAAGTTTTAAAATACATGCATCTCTAGGAATTAATAGCCGGCCGCCTGACAAACACGTTAGAGGTAGTCTTCCACCTGCACATGATGCGATTTTTTTTTTAAACGAGGCAAAAGTTTTACCTTTTATATTGATATATGAGAAGCTAACATGATACGGCCGAACCAAAAAAAAAAAACGATACATCACGCGAATTTTGGCTGAGCCAAAGAGAAACAATGGTTCCAGGTTCCAATGGTAAGATTACAAATTTGGACATCGATCTGTACAAGAAGTTGGAAACACGACAACGATGTTACGAGACCATTTCTCCATGTCACACAAGCAGTAGAAAAATTACAACTGATGGTGGTCCTTGAGATTAATTAAACTAGAGAAAGCTTTGTTTGTCCCCTTTTCCCCTTTGGATAATTCTGATCTTACAACTAATTTTATCTGACTTGAGAGTAGAATCATGGGGATCCAGAGGAACTTGCCCGGAAGCAGTGCGCCCACGTACGAATAATATGTGTCGGAAGACATATACACAAAAATTGTATTGTACCACTAATTTCCAGCGACACGTACGTATTCTGAATCAGAGGGAGTATATCTTAAGCAAGTAGTAGGAGGATTATGTTCGTAGATGATACTAGTTGCATGGTGTTGTCGATCCGTAGGTATGTTTTGATGACGACCGACGAAAGGTTTAGATATGGAGCCGGAGACGATGCTCACTACTCCCTCCGTCCACAAAATGATGTCTCAACCCTAGACTAAATTTATCTGTATCTAGACATTCAAATTTAGATTAGGTTGAGTCATCTTTTTGTGGACGGAGGGAGTACTTAAATAGTAGAGAGCAGCTCTTGATATATTAGTTAGTTACTAGCTAAATGCCCGTGCGTTGCTACGGAATAACACAAAGTAATACATAGACATGACAAATAATTATCCAAACTTCATAAACCAATCATCAAAATACTTCGACTCTGTCCACAACATAGCAGCTCGTCTATTCACAGCGATCTGTAGAACCAGCTTACAAATATGATATGGAATTAGGGCTGATGAGTAGTTGGGGAAAGAAAAAAAGAAGTATAAAGCTCAACAACCGAACACACAAGAAACTCAGAGTAGAGAACAAAATTAAAAAGATAGGTACAGAGCTAACATTCGTGTAATAATAGGCCTTCTCTTACATGTTCTTGCGTACTAATTGAACCTGCTTTGTGATACATACAGTATACATCTCAAGATTATATCTAATAATACTCGAGAACAACTACTCGGAACAGCCTAGCCTATGCACTTTGACTCTAGCATATCAATTGAGTTGTTTTAATGTTCTTCCATTGGCCTTCTCAAACTGGACTGGATTGCCAAGTTGATCAGAGACAAACCGTTGATGTAAAAACTGAGACATTATATAAATGAACATTTTGAGGATCTTGAATTTTTGATACATATGCAACGGTTGTTTCCGCTATTTTTTTTGCCAGACAATCTTTGATCTGCTCATTCCATATCCTCGTGCTTGCCATCGGGCGTGCCATCGTGGGGATCCTTGTGTGTAATGTTGCGGTTGAAGGAAGCCACATCAAGGAAACTATCCTAGAAGGTGAGGTTCACCACAATACCCACACGCACCCTCTTGCCGTACAATCAGCGATAGCACCAAAATAATCATCTGCTACATGCTGCAAATTATTGATTGGAAATATCAAAATTGAACAGCAATATACCATATGGAATACCGGAAGCATTGCATATACAGCCAAATCGTTGAGGAAACAAGGAGAGCACACGAAGTGTTTTAGTTCAAGAAACTATAACAGCTCCAATAACCTTGCTGAGGAAATAATAAACCAATAATGCAATACATTACAAAACTAACATCACATTTGCAATTTATGGCAGTTCACATATGGACCTCGATAATGAACCAAGAATGTAATTTAAATAACTTACTGAAGGCAGGAGCACGTCTAGCATTTATCTAGGGACAGTAGGAGATACAACAAACCTACCAAAGATAGATTCTATTAAGTACCTATTGAGAGACAACATGCACACTTTTTGGAATTGTCGACTGCAAGAGAGTGCACGTGAAGCAAAGAAGCAGTGGTGGTACAGTAGCCAACTTAAAATAAGTGCAGGCAGGATTCTATGTATGCACCTCACTCACATAATCTCTGAAACGACAGTTATCCTCGAGTAACTGAAAAAAAACAAATAAATGTAGAGTTAGATAAGTACCTACAGAAATTTGTTCTCGAAGTCACCAACAAGTCTTATGAAGTGTTTAGTCCAGCTTATGTAGTAGCGCTTAAATCCATGGGTATTATCCTACTCCAGACTTGTGAAGGAAATAAATTTTCTATCAATTGCCTGAACCAATCACATTGCAGAATATGGAAGAATCATCAACCAGATTTTCCAAAAATAACTTTGAAGTAACAATCGTCAATCAGAAAATCAGCTCTTCGAAGAATGAAAATAAAATGTAAAAGGAGAGGCCCATCTACCTTTCCAGAGGATGCGTCGTCAACTATGATGGTAACTTAACATGTCCGGAGGTAAATCTCTGTTATAACTTCACTGAAAAATGTTAACGGGCTCTGCAGTAAGGGCAACGAATGAGTGTACATCTCAGTAAACTAACCTCTACAGTATGATCTTTTAATGTGTGTTTGCAACCATATCTCCCAACAGAAGGAAACACTTGTGGCTGCTACAAAAATACTCATGTTGATGGCAGAAATTGTGAATCGAATGAGTGTACATCTCAGTAAACTAACCTCTATAGTATGATCTTTTAATGTGTGTTTGCAACCATATCTCCCAACAGAAGGAAACACTTGTGGTTGCTACAAAAATACTCATGTTAGTCGAAGTTAGGCTTCCCTCTTAATAATTATGGTATACCGTTTTATAAACAGAGAACACTCAAAGCACATGAATAAACCTTTCCGTGTGTGTATTTAGAATGATAGCAATAAGATGTGGTGAATCACCTTCTTGGGTGTTATCAAGCCCTTCTTTTCGGTTGCATATAATTCTGATTACTATCCTGAAACAAACACAGCAGGTCGGGAGCACGTTTTAGCTGGTCGGCAGGTCCATCAAGGGACGAAAACGAAATGGAAATTTAGATAAATGAGGAGGAAGGTAATATTTGATTCAACCTGTCCTTGACGCTGCAGCATGTCTCCATGATCTCTAGCTTGGAGACGTAACCCTTGATGACCTTTTTAAGGTACAACATGGGGGTCTTGCCGATGAGCTGCCCGTCAAGATTCAACATAAACAATCCCATGAGACATGTCGCAATAGGAGGGATAGTAGATCCTTTTGCTCTCCGTCCAGTGAGTCTAGGCAACTGTATGCCTTGTTTGCATTGTAAGTTTCGCCTAATCATATCAAGCTTCACAATTAAAAGATAAAAGAATTCCCACATTCCTGAATTCTTAAAACCTGTCGTGTGAAGAGAAATATATTGTTTGGGTCATAAAAGATAACCTTTCATTCAGTGTGCGTAGTTCTACACGTCCTCACATAGAGAGCAAATTCACAAATACAAGATAAGGAAAAAGATCTACCCACGGCCCAAAGCACTGTGTAAACCAGACATTATAGCTCCAGTCATACAATATGGCCATTCGTGAGATCTGCGATACTTACAATTAGAATCGGTACGAGAAAATCTTCTACCCTGTGAATTTTCATACTATTCAAAGACATCACTATCATAGCAACATACATACCATGAATTTGAACTCTGATATCCTCCAAACGTATCATAGCATTTTTTTCCAGTACCATTGACAATGCCACCACTTCAAGATTTGGTAGGGGACTATTACTGTAAGAAACAATAGACCTGCAAATAAATTATGCAAACTTGTAATTAGTTCACCTAGTTATAGGTATTCAAGAGGGAATGCCTAAACTTTTAATCCAAGCACTGAAACTCTTAGGATTCCCATGCCAAAAGACAACTTCAAGAGCCAGGTAAAGCCAATCATAATCGAACAAAAATATATAAACATGTACACCTAATTGTACAAACGGAAATGTGTAGTTATACCACCCGGAGAGAATACCCCCCCTCTCTACACCGTTGGATGCGGCATTGGGATTGGTGCCCTCTAAACCATTAACCTTCCAATTAGCTATTCCATCTTTAATCTTCTGTAACAATCCCTGTACACTTTGGCAGCACTGTCCTAAAATTACTGGCCTATAACAGTCCCATTTTTAGGCATATAGTTGTAGCTTTGTTTGGAACGCACTTAATGTTGTTGCTGACACACTAAGCAGTACGCTGTTCGGTACTACTCCTACCATGGCCAGCTTTGTCTTCAAAGCTTAAACGACGTGTGATAGCAGTGAGCTGCCCAAAGTAGTCAAAGACTAAATGTTAGAGTGGAGAAATAATCCCAATAAAATAATGTCCTTGATAATCGAACCTGCATGCATTTCATCACCAAGCAAACCATCCGTACTTCCTACCTATGTAAAGTTGCATGCCTGCTACAATCCGCTGACCGAGACTGACAACATCGGCGGATAATTAGCTAGTACTAAAAACGGATTACGAAACTCACGCATAATTTGTAAGAACCCAGACAGATCATTCTGCCATGCACGAATCTCAAGGTAAATAAAGCAACATTTTGTATATAGTTTTTTCTGTAATTTAAGAAGAATTGTAATTGCAAAATACTCATGTAAATATATACGCTTGCATAACTTCTTTGCATCTGCACATATTACAACATACCCTCTCATATGCTTCTTTTTTCCTAGAGAATTTAAATGCTCTAGTAGACATACAAAATTATAAGTTATAACTATGCATATACATCTCTTGTAGTTCACCCCGAGTGACTATGAAATATCAGTAAGCATCAAGGATAGCTGGTTGATTGTGCCTGAATGTGCTATCCTATCTCTGTCAGTTCTATCTTGATTACGATGACAAATATTTCATCCTACCCATTCTCATTTCCACTCTAGTATCCCTATGTCTAAATCATACACGGGAATAGAAAATTGATAACTGGAAGTTGAAAGTTGAAACCACAAACATTATATGTTGTTCAAGAAAAAATAAATCACCAGATTGCTTTATCTTTATCAGCGACAATTCTGAAATTGTACCTTTGATTAATCGTGAAAGTGTTGTTACAGTGCCAGCAATCAAAGATCTCACTCCAACATCTCCCTTACATGCATCAGCTCCATCGGTAGTGCGCACACCTGCCATAGCACATACCTACAGTTACTTGATAGACAATTGGACAAAGCTCATCTAGAAATCCATCCATAGCACAAATAGAAAACTTAAATATGTCTGGATTATCAATATATAAATAGCAAAAATAGATGAAAATGGTGGTAGAACATACATGCAACGTACTTGTTAATTATATAAATTGTATATAATCTACTGCAACTGCAAATGTAACCACTTCTAGTTTTCAAGCATCAAGCACACAATTTTTAACGCACTTCAGTTATAAACTCATAGAATACATGGTTCATAGTAAACCCCAAATTGATATACATTTACCTGTCTTAAAATAATACCTAGCTGACCATTACAGAAGAAAGTATTACTCAAATCAGCACGTAGCTACAGAGCTAACGCATCAAATATGAACATTCAGGGTAACTCCAGATCATAATTTCAAGTATTTTCGCATGATTTCAAGGAACTCGGGAATTCACATGATTTCCCATTGACCAATCTAAATACTGCATATGGAAGTGGATGAGTAGAACCAAACTTCATGCGCATATTTCTGGAAGAACAACATGCCCAATCAGGCACGCATTTGATACTTAAATAGTTAATGTTAAATATACGTACATGAATCAGTGTGATATTTTTTACCTCCTTTTTTACCTGAAGAAATGGGTTATGCAGCCCAATAATGAAACCTGATACATCCATGATCCTTAGCCTGCAAGAGATTCAGACGTTGAGTAAAATAGGTGTACGCAGTATAGCTGCGAGATAAAGCAATCACCAAATCAACACTGCACCAGCTTATTTCTACCTGCTGCAGTTTACAAACAACATTCTGACGACATAGTAACAATGTTCAGACTGCAATTTACAAACAACGTTCCCCACAAGGAGATCACCTGGACATCGTCGTCTTTCTAGGAGATGAGCTGGGTGAGATCGCCTTGCTGCCGTTTCGCGATGTTCCTGGCCTCGACGAGGATGTTGTACGCCGTTGACGGCTGCTGCTACTTCTGCATGAGAAGGCGCAATTTGTCATCAGCACCAGCGCGGGCGTGGCCACCTGCACCGACGTGGCCATGGTTGCCTCCGGCCTTCATCGACCTCGTCGTTAACGATGACGAGTAGGCCTCCAGCCCACCCCAGAGGAGCTGAAAGGTGAAATATGCCGCACGCATTGGACGCACCTGCCGGTCGTTAGATACGGACGAACATTTAGTATCCATGTGGACACCCAAACGGAACAAAAGCGGACACATGTCGTTTCCGTTTGAGTTTTCCCGTTGGAGTTTCCCCTATGCAAAGTTAAATCCTGCAATGTATCTCGGAAAATTATCTTCGGCTCATACGTACAGATACACCCATGGTACAAAAAGTTATTTCAAAATGTTAAAAAATTCTTGAAAAAAAATTCGGATATGCGCTTGCATCTTCTATGTTCATACAAAAAGTTCCGTGAACAATAATAGTTTTTGTGCCTGTGTAAAAAAGAAATTTCTAGTGGTCCAAAACAATTTTTTACTAAATATTTATTTGTCTACCCAGGCCACAAAAAAGTCATGTTGTAACGAAACTTTTTGTGCAACCACAACATCTGCGGATGTATATCCATTTGTTTGAATTCTTTGACATTTTAACAAGTATTTAAAAATATATTATAACGGTACAACTACACATATAACGCACATATGACCCGAAAAACCGTGTCCAATCTATATCACATCTCTCTTTCGTTTAGCAAAGTAGCTAGCATCACAATTTGGCAGGAGAGAGCGCACTAAGAGCAAGTACAATAAGCTTATGTAAGCAGGCTATAAAGGTTAAAATAATATTTGTTGAATGACATGGAGGAGAGAGAAGAGGAGAGAGATGGGGAGTGGGCTCTCATGCAAGAGCCAGCTCTGGCATGTGCTCCTAGGCACTTTGTGAGAGTGGGTGGTGGGCCATATCTTAATAAAGTAACACATTCTTATAGCTAATTATTGTACATGTTGGTTATATGGTTGGCTATAGATGACATGACAATCTCTTATAGCCAGCTGTTGGCTCTACTATTGTACTTGCTCTAATGCATGCGGGCAGAAGTTTTTTTTACTAGGGAAAACATGTCGGCAGAAGCTTTTTTTTTTTGATTTTTCATACTTGTATTCATACGTAGATGAAAGTAATACAAGGCCAGATACAAGCAAATAAAAGCAAGGAGAAAACAGAGGGCAGCACTGCTGCAACACGCCGTCTTCAACCTCGATGAACCCCAGCACGCGCGACCTCCACCGCCGGAGACGACGAAGGAAGCATCCGCCCGGAGCCCAGCACCATGGAGCGGAAGAGCTCCTAGCCCTAAGGCGTTGAAGAGCCGCAACATCCACCAGCTCCGACGAGCTGGATCTGAAGACGGAGATAGATCGTCGGCCGGGGACACGCCCCAAGCACCTTCCGCGCCGGATCTGGGGCCAGCGCCTCACCACCTCACCGGAGGTGGCCAGATCCACCACCTGCACACCACACCCCCACACAGCAGCCGCCTCGCACCTCCTCCGCCGGCCTCCTGTACACCCGTCACCAGCCTGCCACCGACGCCGGAGAGAGCAGTGGCAGAGCGGAGACGCACCTGCAGCCTAGGAGCATCGTCGAGGACGACGCCGAGGAGGGGAAGCTGCAGAGTTCCAAAACGACGGCGCCGACCACCCCGCCACAGCCGCGCCGCCCCCGAAGCCCCTTATCTACATGCCGGAGCGCAGATCTGGGGATTCCACATCCTTCCGCCGCCAGAGCGGCCGTCGGAGGGCGGGAAATCCCCAGATACGCCGGCGGCCTCCGGGAAAAGCCGAGTCGCCTCCGCGTTCGCCTCTTAGCACTGTAGACGAGGAGAGGTTTCCAGAAATATGGACGAGTGTACCTACATGTCGGCAGAAGCTGATCAATGTGATTATGTACAAACAGTACCGCCGGACAAAAAAGGGACAGAACCTACCTAAACCCTAAAGTCTAAACAAACCAAGAAATAGTTATGTACCAGCAGTGTCCAACACCCGGACGAACTACTCGTACCGCCGGACCAAGAAATATGCCGTCATCTCTGGTGACGGGCTGCTCGCTGCGGCGCATTTACTCCAGATGTACACGGTGATATGTACAAAGAGTCCACCCTATACGGTAATTTTCAAAACTCCACTGACAACCACTGTAACTGACAGCAACACATCCCAATGCACATACCAATGGTGAAGATAGTATGACTAGCTGGATGTACTGTACTACCCAACACGCCGCGTCCGAGAATTTCATGCATTGTGCAATGTGCACAGCAAATGGACACGTAATGGCAGTGACGATTTCGAAATATTCAAGCTCGAAAAAAAAAAAAAAAGCAAATGGACACGTAATAAAATGGTGTAGCCGAGGGCAATATCGTCAACCTCGCAATAATTAAAGAATTGCATGGAGGAAACGAGCCGTTCTTCGTTGTTCGTGTGACGGGGACGCGGACGGCGGACATGTAACAGCCTCCGCTCGGTGACCGCGATATCTTGCCGTTCCTTCCTTCCTAGTCCTCTCTGCAACCATTATACCTGGAACTGGACCGGGGTTCAAATCCAAATAACAGAAGACCAACTAATGTCCACTCAGACGTGACACGATCCATGTCCAGTCCACGTTTAACGTCGCAATATCCAAATCCAGTTTTGAGGTCCAACGGGTGCCTAGCATCGTTGGATATTATGTCCAATTAATGTCCATGTCCAATAATATCCAATCCAATAGGATCCAACGAAATTTAGGTCCAAAGCCCGTGGACTACAGAGATCCAGTTCCAGATTTATCTGCAAGGGGTTTGGCTTTGGACTGCTTGCGCGGTTTACGACAGCCCGGGCGTGCCGTTTCGACCAGATCGTGACAAAATCGTCAGGAAGAAGAAGGTTGTCTCCTCCCGTATATCCACCGCCGTTTCGACCGCCTGCCACCCCCGCCCGTGGCTGGCGGCGCTCTCGTGTTTGCCTCATCACCTCGCCCTCCCAAATCCCTCCTTCGCCGGTCCGCCGCCGCCCCGACCATCCCTCTAAACGTGAACGTTCAGATCTCATCGTCAGCGAACCCCACCCCATCCCCACCGGTAAGATCTTGTAGTTGTTATCTCTCTATAGATTATCTCGATCTGAGAAAATTCTTGTGGATAATTTGGAAGCAGAGAGAAGTTTCAAATGATAAATTCATGGTTGTCCGTAAAGCAACTCTTGTGGAGAATGCGGAAGCACGAGTTGCTTGGCCTGCTGACCTGGCGCCTAATGCACTCTGCATGCAAATTGGATGTAAACGGATTGGATTGGATTTTTGTTTTATCATAATTTTTCATCGAATTTGGAATGGAGCAGATAATGATCGGCTATGAATTCGGAGACAGATACTCCCTCCATTTTTTAATATAAGATGTTTTAGCATTTGTCCATATGCACATGTATATAAATGCATGTAGACGCATTTTAGTGTACATGTTTGATCATTTTATTATGCATGTAAACAACATGTACAACACCTAAAACATCTTATATTAAAAAACGGAGGGAGTACATGTGACCGCGGATCCGGAATGGAAACGGAGCGCCAAACTTACTTCAGCTAAACCTCAATAAGCTTTGTAGGTGTTGAGACTTCAGGTTTGAATTTCAACCAAGATATTGGAAGCTAAGTTCGGTTGAATTTATTCATCCGACATCGGTGCGAACCATTCTGTTGATGGAGGTTCTAGCATGCATATCTCTATGTAGGTATGTCAATAGTAAATTTAAACTGTGTATGCAAATCTCGTGACAAGTTTAGTCAAATTGTCCTGATGATTTTTTTTCCCTTGCGTCGCCCCCCAGGCGGCGCTAGGGGCGACAAGAAGCGCCGCCCGCCCCCTCCCGCCTGAGCCACCTCTGCCGCTGCTGTCGCCGGCCTCGGCCGCGGCGGTGGCGGCACCCCTCGGCTGCCACAAAGGTCTGGACGGGGACTGTAACATCCCAAATTTATAATAAGGATTAATAAGACCCAAAATTCAGAACCAACAAAAACTTTTTGAATTACTTCACTAATGATTGTGTTTTCCCTTATAATGTTCTGTTTAACCTTGTGTGACTTGAATGTTTAAATTGTTTGACTAGTAAATGTCAACTCAAGAAATCAACCTAAGTAAAAATATATTCACAACTCTGGTGACCATGTTATGACAAGAATATATTCCATATATCTTTTCCATTCCTATGTTGGCCAAAAGTCTATTTCAATAATGATTTGGTTTTAGCAACAAATAAAATATCCTTTAAATTGAGACAGTAAAAGTATTTCCAAAATTATGGGTTTCCAAGAATATGGAGATTCATATGATATCTCCTACCTATTCTTCAACCTTGATAATTTTACAATTCCTATTTTTAAAACTCCTATGTTTCAACTCCATTTTAAAAGGAATACTTGTGGGGAATATATTACCTCACATATTTCCCTTTATTAAACCATTTTGAAAACTATTAAGTTATGAGTTGATATATCCCTTAAACAACATCTTGTCATAATTGAGTGTGACCAATTTTACAAAATAGCATTGTTGATTATGGAAAAAGGTGTGTGATTTATTCTTGTGGTTTGAAGTGTGTGGTCTTGTGTGAGATGTGGATATTGTTGTGTTGTTGATATTGTTGTGCTGATGCTATTGCTGTGTTATTGCTGTTGTGTGTGATTTTCTTGTGAGGATACTTCCTCAGTGTTGTTATTACTAAATTAGGACACCCTTGGCAACCAAATTTGGAGTGCGACTTGAAGAGGAGCAAACCCTCTAAAATTATGCACCCAAGTTAAACTCCTAAAATCTAGGGAGATGATCTCGATAAAACTCCCCCTCTACCTAATCCTCTATTCTATGAAAACAATTATACTTTCTTTATCAAAATTCTAGAGAAGGAGATGGAATGATAATCCTCTCCATTTCATATCACTCTCTCCTCCAGAAAACCTACTTGTTGATTCAAAACAAAACCCTCCATTCTTTTATCAAAAAGGAAATGAAGGTCATGAGTTAAAAATGATCTTCATAACTAAGTTCCCTCCCAAATTCTCTATTTTCTCCAAACCAATTTTCCCTCTATGAAAAGATAAATTATTTTGAAGCTACCTTATTTGTCAAAGAAGTTCCAAAAGTTCAAAACCATATTTTATCACTGGTTTTAAATATTAAAGGAGTATCAAATTATTAATTTCCAAAAATTGATTTATTTAAAACCTATGAACCAAAAATTGGAGCAAAACATTTTATTTTGCAAAACCAATTTCTGTGGAGCTTCCTCAGGTATTTGGGAGGCTACCTGAATTTTCTCAAATTTTTGTAAAATGTTTAGACACCCCAATTAAATCCCGGAGACCCTACTGGTTTTGAAAAGGAATTAAAAGAATTAGACGAGGACCTATCGGTGAGAGGAGAAAGAAGTTCAGGGGGCGTTTTGCAAAACCTTCGTTGACCTCTGTTGCAGCAACGCTGCACGCCACCGACGCCATGCTCCCTCGCCGATGTCGCCGTGCTCCTCACGCCGTCGTCGCCGTGTCCCCGCGCCATGTCAACACCGCAGGAACCCCTGCCTCACGCCTCGCCCTGGGAGGATAAGAAGCACGCCACTCCACTGCCTCCTCTGCCACCGTGCTCCTCACGCCGTGGTCGCCGCGAGCACGCCACCGTGGCCCTCCCTCCTTGCCCCTGGGAGGAGATAAGAGCACTACCCCACGCCACCACTCTGCTCCCCCATCCTCACTTTCCCCTCTCCCACTCTCTCGCTCTCTCCCCACTTCTCTTTCTCCTCACCACGAACCGAACCTCAGCTGAAGCTGCCGTCGCGCATCGCCGGCGAATGAGAGCTCCCCGAGCGAATCCAAGGGCACAGGAAGCTTCGCCTCGTCGTCCTCTGCAACTTCGTGCAGGGAATCGCTGCAGTCCGCCCGGGATCGCCGTCGCCGTCTTCATCCCCTTCCTCTCTGGCCGCCGGCTTGCGAGCAAGCTCGCGAGCGCCACGGACATCCTTTCTCTGCCATTTCTGTGTCCATGTTCTCCCCTTGCTCTGCTCCCTCTCATGCGCCTCTTCCTTTTTCCCAGGGATCGCCGGAGCCGTCGCCCCGACCTCGCCGTACTCCTGCTGCCTCGCTTGCTCTGCTCTCTGTGTCGAGGAAGAAGGAGACAGGCCCGTAACGTTTCGCCGACGTAGGTGGGCGCGAGCTGGGCCACTCCCTGCACTGCACGGCCCAGATCCAGCAGATCCAGCCCGATGACCCCTTTTTTTTTAGGTGGTTCATTCTATTTCTTTGTAGATCCATTTCTAGCACTCTGGATTAAATCGTTTTAAAATAGTTTAAATGCAAATCTGGCCAAACCAAAAATCACAGTAGTAATTTTATAAGTTTAGAGACGTGTGCAACTTGCAGATCTGAAAAATATGAATTATTGTAGGTTTGATAAATGTTTTCTTATCACTGATCTGAAACACTGTTTTCTTAATAACTTGAGTTTGGTTACTCAAAAATTTGTGAATCAAAATGTTTTAGAAAGCTCTTCACATTACCTTTCAGTAGAAATTGGTCTCATGTGTTTTGGTTGCTTAAAACAAAAGTTCTATTGATTCTTGTAAACACACCAGTAGCTTTTTTATGATTTTTGTAGATTTTTGTGAATTGATTTTTTTAGTAAATCCAATTGGATTGTCTTCTTTGTGTGTAGGGAAACATATCCCTAGCTTGGTTTGAATTTAGGAGTCACTGATTGACTGTGGTGCTAATTATAAGTTTTAGGCCTTTTCTGCCTATTTGTATAAGACCTTTATTAATTGTTGTATTATAATGTTATTGTTATGAATGTGTTTCCTAGCATCTATAGATGTGATACTATCTACTAGGAGTGTGTTAGCTCTGTATTATAGCATTTTTGGAAAAAAGTTTAGTATTGCATTTCGTTATCTAGTGTTAATATTACTAGGATAGTATTTTCCTAGATTCCCCTAGTTAATAGGACTTGTTTTAGTAGAAAATCTTTAGTGTGACGTTTGTTTTAGTTAGTATTGCTAGATCACCAGTAGCATGTCATATTGCTACTGGTTTGATAACATGTCAGGAAGAGTTTAGTGTTGTGGGTGTTTATTAGGGAATAATATCACTAGTATGGATATTTCCTAGAAATTCCTAGTATTTAGGATTTGTTGGGGACAAAATCATTTGTGTGCTTGATTTTAGAAAATGTTGTTTGAACATCAGTAGCCCTTCATATCTACTGATATTATAGCATGTCACCTCTGGTTACTTATTATTTTGTTCTTAGCAAAGCTTGATTAGTTAGGTTTATGGGTAGGATTACTTAGAACTTCCTAGCATGAGTAGCTCTTGTGTCTAGTTTATGTTTTAGTGATTTTTACAAATAGCCAGAGGATAATTAACCTCTTAATGCCTTGTTATGATAGTGGACACCCACTGATTCCATTGCATATTGATTGAAGAATAGGTTTCTCAATCATAAGCATAGTTCCAATAGCCTTTTATCTACTAGATGTGAGTAGTTGTTTTCTCTGTTAAAAATTGAGTGGTGTGTTGTGGTGAAGTATTTCCTGTTTAGATAAAAGTGCTTGTTGTTCATCTTTGCTTAAGATAGCTTTGTGATCTAGGCACCTAGCATGTATTAGCATAAGGCCCTTGTAAGCTTAGATCCTAGTTGTTGCTTGAATGATTAGTTTGATGCTTGTGGTTGTTATTTGTTTGTGTACCACTTGTGGTTTTGTTTGGTGTATTGATTGTTGTTTATTTCTCTGTTTGCGACGCTAGATAATAACGCTACCGGAGTGGTATTTGGAGAGAATTGACCGAGGAAGGATGGATTTTTATTATATTGATCAACAAGGAGAAGTCCAGGGACATTATGCTGAAACCAGGCAAGCTACTTCACTGAGCTTGCATCTATATACATCTATTTTGATTTAACTGTTTTACTTATAATTAGCATAATGATTTACGTGGTGTTTGCCACGAAAGCTATGATTTTGAAAACCCTTTTCCAAATTACAAGTATATTATTAAGACACCCGATATAGAGGTGTCAGTGGTATACAACGATTTCGAAATGAATTTGTTTTACTCCAAAACCTTCTGTGAAAAATCTTTTGGTGGGATTACGAACCACCCAAGTTTTGGTTAAAAATATTTTGCTAAGAAAATTGGAAATGATCGTGAAAACCTTTTCAAAAGTTTATGAAAAACTATTTTGTCACTCTATGTAGAGATATCAGTTGTTTATATAAAACTATAGGATGGGAAAAACATTGTTTTTACAAAACTCCTTTGAAAATCCTTGGATGGATTTTGAAATGCCGAGAGGTCGGTGATCAGTTGAAGAATGGTGGTGTTGTTTTTGAGAGAAAAAAATGCACATTGTGTCTTTGTACCATGACTACCAGCCAATAACCTGTGCGACCACATTTACCCACATATGGGCAAGGGCGTAGTCATATAATTTGCTCGTGTTAGTACTGGATGCCTCAATAACGAGGATAACCTCGTTCCATGAGGGGATGGTCTGAGGACCTACCCCCTGACCTGGGTCCTCTTCATTGAAGTCTACCGGAAGCCGGTATGAACGTGTCGGAGGAAGAGGATTGAAGGGCTCCCTTGGGTCCGCCGGACAGAACTACGAGTCCTCACACTTAGTTTCTGAGGATTTGAGTGTCGATGGAAAGTGTCGTAGAGGCAGGGTCCTATACTAGCATGAGCAAAGGACAGACTATGGCCGGAAACTCAACTTCGCATACCTCAGGTATGGCGGGACGTGGCTGACACGATGAGTGACCTGATGGATGTGGGAAAAGCGTACTACCTCTGCAGAGGGTAAAACTATTCGAATAGCCGAGTCCTCGGATATGGACAGTTGTGAGGCTGTCCTAAGACCATGTGCAAGTTTTACAAAGTTTTGGGTTTGAAAGGAAAATGAGTGGAAATTGTTTTATGCAACTATACCGAGGGTATGGTATGAGGTTGCTGGTAAAATAAGTAACCATGAAGGGGTATGCTCGGAAACCAGGAGGTTTCGGAGAAAGGGACAAGGTGGTGATTTTCGAGGAAAAAGTTTTAAAAGAGATTTCTTACCTTTTTAAACGAAGGTATATTTTCGGAATAAAGGTTTAAAAAGACTTCTTACCTTTTTCAACAAAGGTAGGTGTGAAAACTACTTTCCAAAATGTTTTGTCTTCAACAAGATTACAAATCTACTCTTCCCTTTTTAAATAAGGATATAGTGATGTTTTCCTAAAAATAAAGGTCTTTTAAAATTAAAACTAGTGCTTGCTCCTGTTTGGGGTAGCTTGCGAGTACAATCAAATGTACTCATATTGGTTTCGTCCCTGGCTATTGTCTTAGCCAGATTGTGGAAGAAGAAACAGTTCGAAGAAGAGGAGTTCACTGACGTCCTTGCGAACTAGGGCGCTTCCCAGTCAGCTGCCTGTAGGGTTAAGGCGAATGACTTGGGCTCCACGTTGTTTGGTGATTCCGCTGCAAGCACCTGATGAAGCTGATCACTTCCCTCAAGTAAGTAAATAAATTCGGTATGTATGGATGTTCTTTGGTTACCAAGTTTAATTGTGCTTCAGCGACGCACTGATCATGGGATCGCTGATATGTAGGCACAAGGGTATTTCGGACAAGTTAGTCCGGGGTCCCCACAGACATGGTATCAGAGCCATCCTGACTGTAACAGACCTTAGTTAGCATGGACGTTAGTTAGGAAGAGAATGTTTTGTTAAAAATATGTTAATACCAAAAATCTATCTTTATCTAGGGAAGTCCAAAAATGACTTCCACTCTTCTCATCTTCTAAAAATAATTTCCGAGTCTTACCTTTCTATTTTGAAATTTACCAAGGATTTCTCTACTCCCTCTTACCCGTTCAAAATACTTGACGATGAACCCAAGTGAGACCTAATTAGCTAGCACCTACAAGAAGAAGCTTCCATCGCAAATACTCAACATTCAACATCAAGGTGGTTGATTTGCAAATGCCAAGATCGTCGGCACCAACAAAGCAAGAGATCTCCGAAGACCTCAGCTCAACGTCAACAATTGTACTCAAGTTGCAACTTCGACAACCTCAATTTCTCCAGCTGAAGGCTAAGACGACGAAATGAAGATTTCAGCACCCCTGTTTAACCAAGACCCATAGGAAAAACATATGATAGGAACCTTGGTTGTTTCACCCCGAATACCACGCGTGTTAGACATCCGTTGGTACTAGACGTACCTTGTGTGCACCTGCTTGTGTGTACTCTGCTTGTGTGTTGTTTGTGAGATGGAAAAAGGAGTTTTACAAAAAGAAAAAAAGGTTTAGTTTCCTTTTGCCACTTAAGTGCACCTTGTTACGGATGTAAACCCGCCAAGGAAAAGCTTTCTAAAATATTTTTCCCTCTCATCTAAACCATTTCCCAAACAGAACTGACAGTTCCGCAAGGTACAAAAGACCCCCGATCCTTAACCAAATAGCCTGAGATTTTTGTATCCTTTCAAAAGTCCGACTTAGAAAACCCTCCAGAAAATTCTGTCCTAGTAAGAGGAACAAGGTATCGAATACTCTCTACTTCAACCCTGAGGCCCAAGACTCTACGACCTTCTGCAAGACGGATAGCGGCCTTCATACGTCGTTTTGAACAACCACATCAAGCTATCGAGGAAGATGAAGATTCAAGACCCGACGTTCGATGACGCTAGTCGTATCCCGTCGGACTAACAAAAGAATATGAAAACTAACATAACTAACATAATTGATCTAACTTTAAATCTCTCATCTAACCAAATTTTGCAAAATTACTAACTGCTTTTTCTAGACAAAGGAAAAAGGTGCCATAGGACGACTCAAAACTATTTGGTGGAAAGGAGAACTTTAGGAGGATATAAGAGTGTTGAACTCTGAGATTATTAGTTAAAAGGATCCCTTAAGAATCTAGTTGATGAGATCCAAATTGGGGTCTAGAATAGAAGTGAAAACTTGGAGTGGATCAATAAATTAATTGGGTTTGGACAAATGATATATTTGATTAATGTTCTGGGGCTAACCAGTTGTGGTCCCCAACCATTGGTGGTTATCTGGAGCTAGAAGATGGGACCCTTGATTTAAGGTTTAGAAATAAAGGTGAAAGTTATTGGATTTTTAGGAAGCACTTGCTGATAAAATGAGGTTTGGATTGGTTAGAAGCAAGTAAATTAAGAAAAATACTCCGGTGTGGGAATGTTTAGGGTGATTCTTAGCACAAGTGACCCTTGCAATAAACCCTTATGGAATTATGGGAAGTGATCAAAGATGAGTTAGCAAATTCGTTGTATGCAAGAAATAATTAGTGGAGGATAAATGAATGCTTATCGGATTCTAGGAATCAATATGACTTGGTCTAGTAGCCAGACATTCTAGGTGACAGAAGTTTTCAGAGCTTGTCACGCTCTGTTTGGATTGTTTTTAGAAAGATCATTTATCTTTGATTATGAGGTCAAGGCCAAAAGTGTTGAGATCAAATCTGAATCTGGTTAGAAAGTGGGTCAATTCTTGAGGATATGATCACATGATTGTTGGGTGCTTTATTCAGCTTTGATGATATGGTCGTGGGAAAATGACAACCCGAAGGAGTCAGATATTATGAGATATGCCTATCTGGAGAGAAAAATCAATCAGGAAATAATTGGTGGAGCACTATGATTTTTGTGATAGAAGGCAATGGGAAGACTATGCCTAAAAAGATTTGATGGGTACCCGATAGATTGAACTATACCATGATAAAGAGTTTATGCCCAAGGAAGATGAGGGTGGATTAATAATTTTAGCTTGAGCAAGGACCATGTTTTAATTAACTAATTGATAGTAGTGGCCTTACTAGAAGTATTGGAATGGTATTTAAAAAAAATCGAGAATTAGAGACCTAGGTAAAGTTGATCGTTCAGGATCATAGGTATAATAAGTTTGATGTCTAAGGTATGGCACCCAACCCCTTGAAAACTAACATAAGCCCCTCAACCACAAAGTTTTCCCGGAAACCCTAACTATTCTGGTGCACTCTAACTTACTTGTGAAGACCTGCGAAGCGGTGTGAAGACCCGGAACCAAAGAAGCGACATACCAGACTATCATTGAGTATTTGGAAACTCTTATATCAGAATCTATTATTCTTAATCTCTCAAGAAACAGTGTGATATTCCAATGTTCGTGTTATATAGAAGTAGTTTGGTAACAAGCCTCATGAACTTGTTAGCAATTCACTTTTGTATGCTCAAACAATTGAGTGTCATACACAAATAAACGGAACATCAGATAAATCAGTACATCTCAGCCTCTGGAATATGAAAAGTGATTTGATGACAAGACTAGCTACCTTGTTAACAAATTCTTCTTGTATGACTAAGGCAACTCGATGTCATAAAAGACACCCACATTCTTATACAACTAACCAATAGAAAGCCTCGCAACATCAAGTTGTCAAGATCTCACATAGCGACCTTACTGAAAGAAGCAACGACCTCGGAAGAGTATTCAACCCCAAAACCCGTGCCCTCGTACTCCCCTGTACCCCCGGGCAAATCTCGAGGACGAGATTTATTTTAAGGGGGGAAGGACTTGTAACATCCCAAATTTATAATAAGGATTAATAAGACCCAAAATTCAGAACCAACAAAAACTTTTTGAATTACTTCACTAATGATTGTGTTTTCCCTTATAATGTTCTGTTTAACCTTGTGTGACTTGAATGTTTAAATTGTTTGACTAGTAAATGTCAACTCAAGAAATCAACCTAAGTAAAAATATATTCACAACTCTGGTGACCATGTTATGACAAGAATATATTCCATATATCTTTTCCATTCCTATGTTGGCCAAAAGTCTATTTCAATAATGATTTGGTTTTAGCAACAAATAAAATATCCTTTAAATTGAGACAGTAAAAGTATTTCCAAAATTATGGGTTTCCAAGAATATGGAGATTCATATGATATCTCCTACCTATTCTTCAACCTTGATAATTTTACAATTCCTATTTTTAAAACTCCTATGTTTCAACTCCATTTTAAAAGGAATACTTGTGGGGAATATATTACCTCACATATTTCCCTTTATTAAACCATTTTGAAAACTATTAAGTTATGAGTTGATATATCCCTTAAACAACATCTTGTCATAATTGAGTGTGACCAATTTTACAAAATAGCATTGTTGATTATGGAAAAAGGTGTGTGATTTATTCTTGTGGTTTGAAGTGTGTGGTCTTGTGTGAGATGTGGATATTGTTGTGTTGTTGATATTGTTGTGCTGATGCTATTGCTGTGTTATTGCTGTTGTGTGTGATTTTCTTGTGAGGATACTTCCTCAGTGTTGTTATTACTAAATTAGGACACCCTTGGCAACCAAATTTGGAGTGCGACTTGAAGAGGAGCAAACCCTCTAAAATTATGCACCCAAGTTAAACTCCTAAAATCTAGGGAGATGATCTCGATAAAACTCCCCTCTACCTAATCCTCTATTCTATGAAAACAATTATACTTTCTTTATCAAAATTCTAGAGAAGGAGATGGAATGATAATCCTCTCCATTTCATATCACTCTCTCCTCCAGAAAACCTACTTGTTGATTCAAAACAAAACCCTCCATTCTTTTATCAAAAAGGAAATGAAGGTCATGAGTTAAAAATGATCTTCATAACTAAGTTCCCTCCCAAATTCTCTATTTTCTCCAAACCAATTTTCCCTCTATGAAAAGATAAATTATTTTGAAGCTACCTTATTTGTCAAAGAAGTTCCAAAAGTTCAAAACCATATTTTATCACTGGTTTTAAATATTAAAGGAGTATCAAATTATTAATTTCCAAAAATTGATTTATTTAAAACCTATGAACCAAAAATTGGAGCAAAACATTTTATTTTGCAAAACCAATTTCTGTGGAGCTTCCTCAGGTATTTGGGAGGCTACCTGAATTTTCTCAAATTTTTGTAAAATGTTTAGACACCCCAATTAAATCCCGGAGACCCTACTGGTTTTGAAAAGGAATTAAAAGAATTAGACGAGGACCTATCGGTGAGAGGAGAAAGAAGTTCAGGGGGCGTTTTGCAAAACCTTCGTTGACCTCTGTTGCAGCAACGCTGCACGCCACCGACGCCATGCTCCCTCGCCGATGTCGCCGTGCTCCTCACGCCGTCGTCGCCGTGTCCCCGCGCCATGTCAACACCGCAGGAACCCCTGCCTCACGCCTCGCCCTGGGAGGATAAGAAGCACGCCACTCCACTGCCTCCTCTGCCACCGTGCTCCTCACGCCGTGGTCGCCGCGAGCACGCCACCGTGGCCCTCCCTCCTTGCCCCTGGGAGGAGATAAGAGCACTACCCCACGCCACCACTCTGCTCCCCCATCCTCACTTTCCCCTCTCCCACTCTCTCGCTCTCTCCCCACTTCTCTTTCTCCTCACCACGAACCGAACCTCAGCTGAAGCTGCCGTCGCGCATCGCCGGCGAATGAGAGCTCCCCGAGCGAATCCAAGGGCACAGGAAGCTTCGCCTCGTCGTCCTCTGCAACTTCGTGCAGGGAATCGCTGCAGTCCGCCCGGGATCGCCGTCGCCGTCTTCATCCCCTTCCTCTCTGGCCGCCGGCTTGCGAGCAAGCTCGCGAGCGCCACGGACATCCTTTCTCTGCCATTTCTGTGTCCATGTTCTCCCCTTGCTCTGCTCCCTCTCATGCGCCTCTTCCTTTTTCCCAGGGATCGCCGGAGCCGTCGCCCCGACCTCGCCGTACTCCTGCTGCCTCGCTTGCTCTGCTCTCTGTGTCGAGGAAGAAGGAGACAGGCCCGTAACGTTTCGCCGACGTAGGTGGGCCGCGAGCTGGGCCACTCCCTGCACTGCACGGCCCAGATCCAGCAGATCCAGCCCGATGACCCCTTTTTTTTTAGGTGGTTCATTCTATTTCTTTGTAGATCCATTTCTAGCACTCTGGATTAAATCGTTTTAAAATAGTTTAAATGCAAATCTGGCCAAACCAAAAATCACAGTAGTAATTTTATAAGTTTAGAGACGTGTGCAACTTGCAGATCTGAAAAATATGAATTATTGTAGGTTTGATAAATGTTTTCTTATCACTGATCTGAAACACTGTTTTCTTAATAACTTGAGTTTGGTTACTCAAAAATTTGTGAATCAAAATGTTTTAGAAAGCTCTTCACATTACCTTTCAGTAGAAATTGGTCTCATGTGTTTTGGTTGCTTAAAACAAAAGTTCTATTGATTCTTGTAAACACACCAGTAGCTTTTTTATGATTTTTGTAGATTTTTGTGAATTGATTTTTTTAGTAAATCCAATTGGATTGTCTTCTTTGTGTGTAGGGAAACATATCCCTAGCTTGGTTTGAATTTAGGAGTCACTGATTGACTGTGGTGCTAATTATAAGTTTTAGGCCTTTTCTGCCTATTTGTATAAGACCTTTATTAATTGTTGTATTATAATGTTATTGTTATGAATGTGTTTCCTAGCATCTATAGATGTGATACTATCTACTAGGAGTGTGTTAGCTCTGTATTATAGCATTTTTGGAAAAAAGTTTAGTATTGCATTTCGTTATCTAGTGTTAATATTACTAGGGTAGTATTTTCCTAGATTCCCCTAGTTAATAGGACTTGTTTTAGTAGAAAATCTTTAGTGTGACGTTTGTTTTAGTTAGTATTGCTAGATCACCAGTAGCATGTCATATTGCTACTGGTTTGATAACATGTCAGGAAGAGTTTAGTGTTGTGGGTGTTTATTAGGGAATAATATCACTAGTATGGATATTTCCTAGAAATTCCTAGTATTTAGGATTTGTTGGGGACAAAATCATTTGTGTGCTTGATTTTAGAAAATGTTGTTTGAACATCAGTAGCCCTTCATATCTACTGATATTATAGCATGTCACCTCTGGTTACTTATTATTTTGTTCTTAGCAAAGCTTGATTAGTTAGGTTTATGGGTAGGATTACTTAGAACTTCCTAGCATGAGTAGCTCTTGTGTCTAGTTTATGTTTTAGTGATTTTTACAAATAACCAGAGGATAATTAACCTCTTAATGCCTTGTTATGATAGTGGATCACCCACTGATTCCTTTGCATATTGATTGAAGAATAGGTTTCTCAATCATAATCATAGTTCCAATAGCCTTTTATCTACTAGATGTGAGTAGTTGTTTTCTCTGTGAAAATTGAGTGGTTGTGTTGTGGTGAAGTATTTCCTGTTTAGATAAAAGTGCTTGCTGTTCATCTTTGCTTAAGAAAGCTTTGTGATCTAGGCACCTAGCATGTATTAGCATAAGGCCCTTGTAAGTGTAGATCCTAGTTGGTTGCTTGAATGATTAGTTTGATGCTTGTGGTTGTTATTTGTTGGTGTACCACTTGTGGTTTTGTTTGGTGTATTGATTGTTGTTTATTTCTCTGTTTGCGACGTTAGATAATAACGCTACCGGAAGGGTAATTGGAGAGAATTGACCGAGGAAGGATGGAATTTTTATTATATTGATCAACAAGGAGAAAATCCAGGGACATTATGCTGAAACCAGGCAAGCTACTTCACTGAGCTTGCATCTATATACATCTATTTTGATTTAATGTTTTACTTATAATTAGCATAATGATTTACGTGGTGTTTGCCACGAAAGCTATGATTTTGAAAACCCTTTTCCAAATACAAGTATATTATTAGACACCCGATATAGAGGTGTTAGTGGTATACAACGATTTCGAAATGAATTTGTTTTTACTCAAAACCTTTTGAAAAATCTTTTGGTGGGATTACGAACCACCCAAGTTTTGGTTAAAAGTATTTTGCTATGAAAATTGGAAATGATCGTGAAAACCTTTTCAAAAGTTTATGAAAAACTATTTTGTCACTCTATGTAGAATATCAGTTGTTTATATAAAACTATAGGATGGGAAAAACATTGTTTTTACAAAACTCCTTTGAAAATCCTTGGATGATTTTGAAATGCCGAGAGGTCGGTGATCAGTTGAAGAATGGTGGTGTTGTTTTTGAAAAAAAATGCACATTGTGTCTTTGTACCATGACTACCAGCCAATAACCTGTGCGACCACATTTACCCACATATGGGCAAGGGCGTAGTCATATAATTTGCTCGTGTTAGTACTGGATGCCTCAATAACGAGGATAACCTCGTTCCATGAGGGGATGGTCTGAGGACCTACCCCCTGACCTGGGTCCTCTTCATGAAGTCTACCGGAAGCCGGTATGAACGTGTCGGAGGAAGAGGATTGAAGGGCTCCCTTGGGTCCGCCGGACAGAACTACGAGTCCTCACACTTAGTTTCTGAGGATTTGAGTGTCGATGGAAAGTGTCGTAGAGGCAGGGTCCTATACTAGCATGAGCAAAGGACAGACTATGGCCGGGAACTCAACTTCGCATACCTCAGGTATGGCGGGACGTGGCTGACACGATGAGTGACCGGATGGATGTGGGAAAAGCGTACTACCTCTGCAGAGGGTAAAACTATTCGAATAGCCGAGTCCTCGGATATGGACAGTTGGGAGGCTGTCCTAAGACCATGTGCAAGTTTTACAAAGTTTTGGGTTTGAAAGGAAAATGAGTGGAAATTGTTTTATGCAACTATACCGAGGGTATGGTATGAGGTTGCTGGTAAAATAAGTAACCATGAAGGGGTATGCTCGGAAATCAGGAGGTTTCGGAGAAAGGGACAAGGTGGTGATTTTCGAGGAAAAAGTTTTAAAAGAGATTTCTTACCTTTTTAAACGAAGGTATATTTTCGGGATAAAGGTTTAAAAAGACTTCTTACCTTTTTCAACAAAGGTAGGTGTGAAAACTACTTTCCAAAATGTTTTGTCTTCAACAAGATTACAAATCTACTCTTCCCTTTTTAAATAAGGATATAGTGATGTTTTCCTAAAAATAAAGGTCTTTTAAAATTAAAACTAGTGCTTGCTCCTGTTTGGGGTAGCTTGCGAGTACAATCAAATGTACTCATATTGGTTTCGTCCCTGGCTATTGTCTTAGCCAGATTGTGGAAGAAGAAACAGTTCGAAGAAGAGGAGTTCACTGACGTCCTTGCGAACTAGGGCGCTTCCCAGTCAGCTGCCTGTAGGGTTAAGGCGAATGACTTGGGCTCCACGTTGTTTGGTGATTCCGCTGCAAGCACCTGATGAAGCTGATCACTTCCCTCAAGTAAGTAAATAAATTCGGTATGTATGGATGTTCTTTGGTTACCAAGTTTAATTGTGCTTCAGCGACGCACTGATCATGGGATCGCTGATATGTAGGCACAAGGGTATTTCGGACAAGTTAGTCCGGGGTCCCCACAGGGACGCGCGGGTGCGGTCTGTCGTTCGCGCGGGCGGAGGCGGAGGCCCCGAAGCGGAGGATGGTCCGGTGCGAGCGGCGATGGAGGGGCGGCAGAGCTGAGGCGCGGAGGAGTTGTCCGGGGCTCGATGGCGGCGGCCCTGCAGCGGAGGTGGGTATTGTGTGGGGAGAAGGTTGCGGGAAGAAGAGGAGTTGCAGGCTGTTGTCGGGGAGGTCGGGACGCTTGTCGTCCTCCTCCTTCGGCCGCGGCGTGCTCCCGGAGAAGAGGAAGCCAGGGCGGCGGCCCCGGAGCAGCTGTTGCGGCATCTATGCAGCCGACATGGCTTTCGTCGGGGCTTGGTGTCGTGGCGGCGGCGTGCAGTGGGGTTTGGTGGTCGGCGACAAGATGCTACCATTTGCGACTCCGGAGCTTCACGGGCGGGTAGAACTCCGGGCGAAAGCCTCGCACGGACCTCGGTTTGTGCCGACGACGGCGGCGCCTTCGGGCGACGTTCCTTTCTTGTTTGCATCGTCGTGGAGTTTCTACTTGGTCCGACGCGTGCAGTCTGATGATATCCGGGTGAAAACCTAAGCTCCGTCGGAATCGGGCAACGGTGACGGACGCGTCACTACCTTCTTGGAGGCGTCGTCTGGGAGTTATCGGCCCGCGGTGCGGTGGGTTAGCGGTAGCTGGTTGCTAGGGGAGCGGAAGACCGGGGCGGCGGCCACAGACGGTGGTGGTACGTTGAGGCAGCGGCCTCGATCTCCCACGCTACGACGGTTCTATGAGGTAGAGCCGTTGGTTTGCGTGGGTCTGGGTGGCGACCTGAATGAAGACTACGCGGGCAGAGGGTTCGTCGACCCGACTGGATCACCTTCGGGCAATGCGAAGGTCGATCTGGTTGCTACGCCGGGACGGCGGCCCTGGAACATGATGGTTTTGGTGGCGACCTGGATAGAGACTGCGCGGGCAGAGGGTTCGTGGACCATGATTGGTTCGGCTTCGGGCAATGCGGAGTTCGTCCTGGTTGCTACGTCGGGGCGGCGGCCTAGAAGCAGGTGGTGTGTGTTTGTGACGTTTGGTCGACTTGTGTCGTGTGGATGGCGGGTTGCCGCGTTTTGTGCGGCTTTTGACCCTGTTTTCCTTATAAACAGGGCATTGTACATGTTGAATGGTTTTTGGACCCGGTTTCTCTTATAAATTGGGTCATCTCTTTCTATCTATTTGGGCGATAGATACGACCATCTTGTACCTCAAAAAATTGCCCTGATCGACTCCATGTTCACTTGTTATAGCTAGACACAAATGGGAATAAGATTGGCCTACGTACCTACTTCCTCCGTTCATAAATATAAGAAGTTTTAGCTTTTATCCACATTCATATGTGTCAACATGTATGTAGACATGTTTTAGTGTGTATGCACACTTATTTGAGTGTGCACCTAGTCAACATGTGAGGTAGCTAAAATATCTTATATTAAAAAAAGGAGGGAGTAACTATGTTCGCTAGTGGGCAGCCTGTCCTTCTCGATCATTGACTTTTTTGTGTGTCCGTACGATTAGGAAGCTCACAGGAAGGAGAGGCATAGTTAAACTAGGAGAGAGACAGCATCGAGAGCCACATATCTCCAATAGTTTTTTCCTGGACTTAGTAACTAGCAAAAAAAAAAAAAAAAATAAGCATTCGGTTCATGTTTCACAATCCGTACGTGACCGTACGGTTTTGTAGTTTTTTTTGTTTTTTGCGAAACACAGTACAACGCAGACACTCACATACACGTGCACACAATCACTCCTATGAACGCACGCACGCACACCCTACCCCTATGAGCACCTACGAAAGAGTGAGCCGGCGGTCGGGTCTTGAGAATGACGAAGTCACCACAGGTGACTCGCTGTCGACGGGAACGTCGCCTCCCACTGAAGAATATTTCGTCTAAATGAGAAACACCAATGTCAAATCTAGGGTTTAAATTCTGGTGAGCTGGGATACAACCACCCTCCTAACCATCTTGGCACAGGCAAGTTCTCTACGGTTTTGTAGTACGAAAAGGCATTAGCTGCTGCATTTTTCATGGTTTAGTCAATGGGTTCAGAACTAACATGTCATATCAATTTTCAAATCACGCAAGATGTTTCTCTCCCACAAGTAACATTGATGGACACGACAGTTCCGCTTTAGAGGCCATCACGGGTATAATTTGCAACCTGTTGGAAAGTAAAGCTTTTCTAAGTTTGGCCATGTTTTTATATAAAAAAATGTATCAATATTTATGCAAGATAAAATATATTTTTATCGCATAACTATTTGATTTCCTAGATATTGTCATATTTTTAGGTAAACATGGCCAAGTTTGACATCGTTGACTTTCCAAAAAATTAGAAATACATTGTTTTGTGTACCGAGGGAGTATGACATGTACGCAACATGCATCGTTCTTTTGGAGTAGGGAGGACGGGCACGCTGCACCATGTCATATTAGTATCACACATCCTATTGTGGTTTGCGACGTGCAAGCCTGCACATCTATCCAATTTCACAACTTGGGTTGCAAGGACAGAATCGCATATCCTAAATGTCCACTTCTTGAGATAGAACACTCATTCTAGAAGCCAACCAAATCCAAGTTACAATAAAGCAGTTTTGATATCAGCCGAATGAGAATTGAGTTAGAACTCATTCAACTCCAGCACCGTCGGATTGACCGTGATTCATGCATCATATATATGAGTTGTAAGTGGAGATACTGTTGAGATTTTTTTCATCTGCAAGTGGGTTGCAATACCCATTTTTTTCCTCAACTAAGTCCTCACACATTAGAGATGTCAGGTGACATACCTTTAGGATAGAACGCTTGACATAGGTGACATATCGACGTTTTCTCTCTCTTCGGAATGCACATCGATGAGAATTTAGCTGAACCAAGCAAAAAAAATATATCCAATAAACTGTAAGAGTAATGTTACCCGCTACGACATGTACAACCGAGACAACAATGCTCTGACCATTTCTTCATATCCCAGTAGTCCCGCACGCAAGAACAAATTTAAATGGTGGTGGCCACGAAGCTTTTCCCCTCTTGACATTTGGGTTAATTAACTGATCCAAGTAGTCCATGATCGTTTTGATCCTACTCATAATGTACGTGTAGCAGTACTAGTTTAATTTGAAGGCAGTTGCAATTGTTACACTTAAATTGATTGAATCCATTGATGGGATTGTATAGTGGCTTGGTTGGGAAGTAAAGATATTACAATTTAGAAAACAATATAAACTAGTATAATCTTACTACCTCCGATCCATATTAGTGGACACAACTTTGTCTAGATACACATGTATCTAGTCTAAATACTTAACTAGATACATATGAATTTAGACAAAGTTATGCCCACTAATATGGATCGGAGGGAGTACTTAATTTCGACCAGATAGACGTGTCCTATACATACACGTCTAACATAGCTGACTTGGAGTAGAATCACACGGATCCAAAAGAGCCTGTCGAATTTTCCTGGAAGCAGCGCATCCAGGTATGCATATTCTCGTTTCTGAATTAATCAAGCATTAATTAGTGGTAACCGCACTATACTAAGGTCAGCACCCTAGTAGTGTAGGTGTCAATATTAATTTTTTTTTAGAGGAAGGTGTCAATATATTCTATACTGCTAATGTCACATAATACTGCTAATGTCATCGTACCGGTTCGTTTTAATTTATCTTTTCGTTTCGTGATAATTACATGATTTGCCACCGCTAAAAACAAAACGTTCTCTGTCGAGTACCTCCTAGCCCCAGAGCTGCACGCCGGCGTACCACGTGGCCACGAGCACCGTGCCCGTGATGTCTATGGCCACGTTGCCGCTCCCGCTCCAGCACGGCCCGCTGAACCTCGCCCTAGAAGACGCCGATGGCGCAGAGGCACATCACCAGCAGGCAGTAGCACAACTGCCGTCGCGCTCTGAATTGATTTTTGGCTCCGATTGATTGCCGAGAGATGGAGCGGGGCGGTGGAGGGTCTACTCAGGGGCGGCGGCAGTCCAGGGCAGGAGCGGCGGCGCCGGAAGCTGTCGGGGCGGCGGCAGTCCGGAGTAGGAGCGGCGGCGCCAGAAGTTTTCAGGGCGGCGGCAGTCCGGGGCAGGCGGCGGTGGTTGGGTCCGTTGGAATCGAGACTAGGTGTAATACCTCGTATTTTATTGGATATTTTCATCGAGGTTCTTGTCATCACCGTTGAAAACCATTTCATCTGTCATTCTTAAATTTCAAATCATAGACGACAGTCGAGGACATCTCTCCGACACATTTGATCGAGGAGTACTCTTTGTTCTAAGATATTATCGTGAAATTATCTCCTTCATGGCCATCTTCATGTGATCTCTCAAACAAGCCTCTTCTTAAAGATCCGAGTCCATGATTAAGTCGGACTCGTCGAGCTAGTCAAAATTGACTACTCATTTTCCCAAATCGAACTCCGAATGTATCGTCTATGGTTTACTCAATTTGAAGGGTTGAGATAATAAGAAATTCCTATTTAGTTTGATAAAAAAAAGCCTAGTACTTATCCTGGACGGGGGGTGTGGTCAGGGGAGGCAAAAACCTGATCCATTCTCTCATCTCCCCTCGTGTGCTCTCCTCCATGACAAAAAAGGGAAGCCATGGCCGACGACCTCTACTGCTACCGGAGCAGTCCCACCTCTAGTGACCTCCCATGCCCATCTCCTGCTCTTAGGCCGAGCACCGTCTCGACACCAAACCGCCGACTCCTCTGCATCTAGGGTCGCAGATCCATCGCCATCTCTGCTACTGATTGGCATCTTGCCGGAGTCCTGGCAACAATATTCCGAAGACCATCCGGCGTTGAAGGTGTTGTTGCTATATTGATTAATTGGTACGATTCCTCTAGTGGTCCCTGTAGCTTTCTGTCCCAGCGAGCTTTTGAGTAGGTCTTGTCGTGGCAACACTTAGCACTAGCACATGGATGTTCAGTTTCAACCTTAGAAATACCTGGTTTTACTAGATCTAGCGTTACTTTGGCTGAAGTTGTTTATTTTCAAATCAAACAAAGCTGTTGCGTACAAGGACTTGTGGCTCTATTAGATCCTGATGTTTTTATATGCAGATCAGAGTACGTATTGATGCTATCAAGTTCTAGTTCTTGTCCCAAATTAATCCTGATAGTTTTGCTTACTACGGCTTCCTATGGTTGTCTCATCTAGAATTTTGGAACACGCACACAAGCCTTGGAGAAGGCAGAATCGTTAGCAGACTATTTATATTTGAAGCCTGCTCTGTTATAGATAGAAATATATGCTTGTGTCCTGATAGGTTAACCGTGTAGTACAACAAAAGCTGGGCACAATTTAGAAGTAACTACCATACCCTGTCTAGTATTGTCTGAGAGTGATTTTATCAACAGGGTGAGGATTTCCGGTGTAGATAATAATTCTTCCGATGAAGTTGAGGTTAAGGCAAGTGCATGATGAACCTTGCCTCTATACTTGGTTGTGCTGTTTGTTGTGCTTCCAGTGTGCCTGGTTCTTATTTGATGTTCTTCGATTCAATATTATTTTTCTAACTCCACGGGTTCGCAGATTGGTAAATTCCGAGCCAATACTGTGGCAGATTGGTAAATTCCGAGCCAATACTGCGGCAGGTCGGTAAATTCCGAGCCGACACGTTGGTAAATTCCGAGCCAACACTGCCTTCACATGATGATTAATTCCCCGTCACATGTGCTAAAACCCGCAGTGCAGTTTTCAGTCGAATTGTGTGATTCCGAGTGAAGGTCCAATGATTTTCATGGTCTAATGTCTTAATGGTTCATATTGTACTTGCTGAGTATTTTTATACTCATCCTTGCATTTTCATTTGGTTTTCAGGTACTAAATAAGCGATTTGCATGGGATATGGGCGTAGCACCTCCACATCATTTGGCACATCACACATATTCATATAATATGTAGTGGAAACCACATAACTTCAAATAATTGAGCCGTGGCATATCTCTGACCTGTTTCGTTATCAGATTCATATCAATTCTTGCCAGGATGCCCTTACTTACTGGATAAACTTTGTACAATTTTCAAATACATTGTATACTTGGTAGATTTTGTTGTAGCGTGGTAGCATCTCAGGTAGAGTTGATACCTGGGGTGTTATACTAGGATCTCAGGCTCTCAGAGCCTTTTGCTTGTTCGAGCAGTAACGGCGGCAGAAATCCGGACGCGAAGGATCGTCCAGCGAGATCCGAGCCAGCCAATGGGGTCTTTGAGCTCAGAGAAGACGACGCGCCGCCGGTCAAGATAAGGAGCCGTCGTATGCTACATCCATCCACCATCATGTCTGTAGGTCAATTGCCATGCTGCGGGTAAGACGAGCTAGCTAGGGTATGTATTCCGCCCATGACAGTATTTTATACGGGGACATCCATGAATGATTTGATAGCCACAACACGGCCAGTCAGCCAATCATATTCGTGCCAATTTGATTAGTAGCTTTCTTACAGGATGTATGCATAGCAAAAGCTTCAGTTAGTGCACGGATTTTTAATAGGTACGGAGTACATAGCTTGATTCCTGAGCACATTGTTGCCGCATTGAATTAACGACCTGCATCTTTTTGGTTACCTCAGGTAATTTCTTATTCATGTCTGTTCAAAGCTCTATAATTTTACTATTTTTGCTCTGTATGATCCAAAATATATAATATGTAGATTTCTTCTTTTTTATATCCAATAAGTGGTGATTGGAGAAGATGGTAGAAACCAAATGTTTTGTGTGATTTGGTAAGGAATGATGCATTTTTTTACATGCAGTTAACGTCTGCTAAATCGTCCCCTTTAATTCTGAAAATGTGCGTTGCACGTACATGACAACTAGTACTATTAAAAGAGAAAACTTCTCTTACTGGGACACTTTAAATCTGAGCCGTTCAATATCTGATCAAACGGCCCAGATCGTCCCAATGTTTGACAACTCAACATTGCCCAGTTTGGACGATTTTGCCCTCCGTCAAATCACATAATACTGCTAGATTGCCACCGTACCCCTTCGTTTCTTTGTTTTGCGATTAATTACAAAGGATTGCCACCGATTAAAATATTCATGTGCAGTTTCGGTCGTGTGTAGTTTCGTACGTAGAATGACTCAAAGACCCGATGTGAAACTGCTTCCTACTAGACATGGATTATTTGGGAGTGGGTCACGTACGGGATGAGGTCACTGCTTCCGAGTTCAAAGAGGAAAGGAAACCTAGAGTCATAGTTAGATCTGTGACCCTCAAAAAGAGAAATCGAAGCTCTCGCCGCCGTGATCGAGGTCTAAGCAAGCCTCAGAATCTCGGATACGTCGACCCTGACAACGGCGGCAGCCCTCTCGCTGCCGCTGCCACAAGCACCCGCGCGACGGCACACCGACGATCGGGAGCAGCTGGTGGACGGGTGGCCGACGTGGCTGCTGGACAAGGCGCTGCAGGGGATCGTGCCCCGGAGCGCCGACGCGTACGACAAGATCGAGAAGGTCGGATAGGGCACGTACCACAACGTGTACAAGGCACGCTAGCGCGTCGGCGGCCTCGGCCTTGCCTACTACTACGGGCCGGGGCGGCGCCGCCCGCTTCTTGGCGCGTGGTGACGCTCTGTTACCGTACGCCCGAGCTGCTTCTTGGCGCCACTGACTACGGCGTTGGAATCGACCTCTGGAGCGCCGGCTGCCTCTTGGCCGAGATGTTCTCCAGCAACTGATGCCCAGCAGGACCGAGGTGGAGCAGCTCTTCAAGATCTTCAGCCTATGCGGCTCGCCGCCCAACGACTACTGGAGGACGATGAAGCTCCCGGCCAGATTCCGACCGCCCAAGACGTACAGGTCGACGATGATGGAGAGGTTCGCCGGCTTCCTGCCGTCAGCGCTGCCGCTCCTGACCACGCTCCTCGCGCTCGAACCGGACGCCCGCGGCACCGCCGCCCAGGCTCTCCAGAGCGACGTACGTGCGCAGAAACCAAAATTTCAGAGTGATAGACAGAACATCTGACACCATTGCTGACGCAAGAAATCCCCACGAGTTTGCATTGCAGTTCTTCAGTACGCAGCCGTTGCCGTGCGACGTCTAGGAACTCGCTGTGGTGTACAAGGAGGAGGCTCTGGATCCGATCAGCTCTCACCATGGAAGGAAGTGAGCATCGGTTGATCATATATGCTCCGGAAAGATCTATGATCTTGCAATACTGTATGCCTGTATGTAAAAGTTTTGGCTTCATGGTTTTCTGCTCTGCATACAGGCCAAAGCTGAGACAGCGTTCTCACAAGCTAAGAAAAAGCAAGCAGAACCACCATCAGTGCACCATGTGCTTTATAAGAACACGGGAGATTCAGTTTTCACGTTTTGTCAAAATTCTGGCCGAACTGTTATCGAATTTATCGACAATTCAAATCAACTCCGATAACTTTCATCCTATATGCATTCTGTAGTATGAATATTCATATATTTTTTTTAGATTGTTGGTCAAATTTGACAAAGTTTTACTTTGACTAAACTCAAAACGCGAACTAAATAAAAACAGAGAGAGTATATATTTTTGTACACTTGGATAAGTGGTTCTTAGTGGATTTTCTTTCACCTTTATCAGTAGTGCTGTGAGGACTGTGGTGGCCAAGATTTGAGTCTGAGTTTTTATAGCTCAATCTGATGTCCAGTCTACATTTGAGGGTCACAACAACGTTTTACTGCAGCACATTATTTTAGTTTTTATTCACCGTTCTTGCATTTGTTCTAAAAGGTCCTCCAAGCTTGGCTTCATTGTATACACAATTTATTCGTGTTGATGCAGGTAAGCAAAGCCCTGCATGCTGAATTTACATCAACAAATGCAGCTTTGTATATAAAGATTGGCCTTGTTATTTGGAGGATGAGCAAAAGGCTCCTACTAGGTATAAAGTTGTTGGTCGACGGCCAGAGAAGCCAAAAGAAAGAACCGCGACTAGACATGATGGACAAAGCAAGTTTGAGCTAGAGAAACTGTATCGCTTGGTAAAGGGAATTCGTTGGCTAATGATTTGAGTTTAATATTGTTTCGTTGCAATATATTATGTGCTCCATGATGCTTAATAAGCACGGTTCTCTTAACAATATAAGTCTATGACCGGTACTTGAAAATTGCTCCCTATTTGTGAAAACGTGCGTTGCATCGTACATGCCAACTAATAATTAAGAAACGCACGGGTTAGCTCGATCCGGCCCGCCACCTTCGCGCCAACTTGTATATACAGTTTTGTCAAGGTGAGACCTGCACACCACCGGTGGTTTGTACAGTTGGCATATCGTTTTGTCCGACCAAACCTGCCCTCGGTCACGTGTCCGTGCATCTAGTTGGTTGTGTGTACGTGCAGGCTGTTCCCCTGTTGCGGACTTGCGGTGTTGTTTGGTGTGGTTTGTACAGGTCGGCTTGTCGTCGGTCTTCGTCCTCGTTTTTGCGCCCGCACAGTTCATTCAGCTGGCTCCGCCACTTCCTCCCTGCCCCGGACGTAAGGTGTTTGGCTGTTTGTTAATAGGCTCATCTGAGAAAAATCCTATGCAACCTGGTCGTACAGCCAGATTCGCTGGACCAACTCCTCTAAGCAACACGTGGCTAACCAAATCTCAAAGCACTTACGACCAACTCCTCAGGTCGACTCTCTTCTTCCCAGATCTTCTTTGCTTGCTCGTGGTGCCGCAGCCCGCAGATCCTTTCCGTAACCACCAGTGTTCCCTCTCCTCTGCTCTTCCCCGCAGTAGAAGACCATCCCACGCCCCTGGGCGCCCCGACAGCTCGACCACGGCGAGGCAACCATAGGCACTCCATCCCCGCTATCCCTCATCGTCCATGTTCACGTGACCCGGCTCCTCGCTCCGTCGGCGCTCTGTCCACGGCCGCCCTCCTAGTCGCCTCTGAGCGCGGCACCGCCGGTGTGCTTGCCGCCGTCGGGTTCCAAGATGATTGAATCAGGAAATCAGCACAATTAATTAGTTGAGAATTGTAGATGCTTTGTCGATTTTACTTCTGAAATTTGTCCCCTGCGGTTGTTCGTTACTGAAACTGATGAGCTCCGGTTTGGCCTAAAAATGCTTTGAGATTCGGTTAGCCACGTGGTGCTCACGGGAGTTGGTCCAGCGAATCTGGCTGAACGACCAGGCCGCATAGGATTTTTCTCCCCAAAAGCCATTAGCTGCATATTTTCATGGTTTAGTCAATGGGTTCAGAACTAACCTGTCATATCAATTTTCAGATCACGCAAGATGTTTCTCTCCCACAAGTAACACTACTTGACACGACAGTTCCGCTTTAATGGCCATCGCGGCTATAATTTGTCTACTCGATCGCTCCACGAAAGAGTGTATTTTCAACTTGTTGGAAAGTCGAAGTTTTCTAAATTTGACTATGCTTATATATATATAAGGTATCAACATTTATACAAGATAAAATATATTTTTATCATAAAACTATCTGATTTCATAGATATTGTTATATTTTTAGGTACATGCGGCCAAAGTTTGACATCGTTTGACTTTCCAAAATAGTTAGAAATACATGGTTATGTGTACAAGGGAGTATGACTGTGTACGCAATATGCCTATTACTTTGGAGTAGAGACGAATACGCTGCACCAGGACATATTAGTAGGACACATCCTATTTTGGCTTGGAGTAGAGACGAATACGTGCAACCCTGAACATCTATCTGCTTTCAGAGACTTGGGTTGCATGGACATAATCGATCACAATGGCCACTTCTGGAGATAAAAGGCTCATCCTTGAAGACGTCCAAGTCCAAATTACCATAATGATTTTGCTAATTCTCAATCGAATGAAAATTTAGAACCCATTCCACTCCAGCACCGTCTCATTGATCCGTGATTCGTGTATCATATATGTTGCAAGTGGAGTTGTTGTCGAGTTTTTTTTTACATTTGAAAACGGGTTGCTAGTTGCTAGCAACTGAAATTTTTCAGTTGCAAGTAGCTTGCAACTTAAAATATATTTTTTTCGAAAAGGGGAGTCCTAGCCTCTGCATCGAAGAGATGCATACGACCTTTATTTCATTTATTTAATAAAAGCTGGAAAAAAGCTTTACAACGAACAAATACAAGGTGCCGATTGAACAAAAGCTCTCGCTAGGCTGCGGCCACCATGACACCAGGCTACGTCGTCACCCTGCGCAAGTCCACCAAATCACGACCGTCGTCAAGTCCTCGACTATTGAGTTATTAAATTTTCCCATACGCGTACGTCCGTACAATGGTACAATATGCTGTGCGTGTGATCGACGAGCTGCAGTGGCTCTTTTTTTTGAAAGAGGGGAGTACAGACCAGCGTACAATTACAGGATACAGAAAAGAAGAACAAACGCCAGCCCGTACAGACAGAGCTGAACTGAAAGCACTACAGCAGCAAGAAAGCAGCTGAACCACCAAACCTAGTCATCGCCGGCGAACGCCGGAGAAGAAGAAGACGATCCACTTGCCACCAGGGAGAAGGATGACCTCCAACCTTGAAGAAAGCCGCATGATCCACACGCCGCAAGCAACGCGATCTTGTCGATGAACGAGCACGGCCTAGCCACCCACACGCCCAGCTCCAACACCGCCTTCCGCCGGGGCGGCGAAGCCGTGCCAGAAGAACCACCACCACCGCGCCAACCAGCCCAGCACCGCATCTCAGCACCAGACCCCTCCACTCCGGAGCACCACCTCCAGGCGACTCCTCTCCTCGCCTCCACGGCCGGCCGGAGAAGCCACGAAGAAACGGTCGCCAGAGCAACCAGAAGCAAGCACGCCGCCCCAGCAGCTCCACCCCTCGCCACCACGGCCGGCAAGGGGAGCCCGAGGTACACGCCCTCAGCACCAGCTCCAAAACCTCCCCCAGAAACACCACGAAGAGGCCGGAGCGCACCACAGCTCCTGGAACCAACCTCACACACTTCGCAGAGACGCCGGAGAACTCGTCGCCGCGACGGGGAAGAGGCAGGAGGACAAAATCCCAAATCCTGGGCGCCGCCACCGACTCGACGACCAGGCATGGGAACCAAACACTCGCCGGCCATAGCCAACGAGAACCAGCAGGCACCAGCTCGTCGAAGCCGCTCCGCAGAACTTCCTCGACGTGGGGAGAGCCAGACCTCACTTAATTACGCCATCACCGCCATCACCACCCACCAAGACAGCCGCGCGACGCCACCACCTACCCTACTATACACACACCGGCGACACAGCACCGAGGCCCCCCCACTCTCCCGCCGCCGGAGCGGCCGGCGGAGAGGGAAGGGACCAGCGAGCTGGCCGGCGGCGGAACGACGGACGCGGAAGAACTCCCTTTCGCCTCTGGTACTGTAGCAGCGAAGGGGATAAGGTTCCGCACGCAGCTGCAGTGGCTCTTTGTTCCTATGCTGATCTCGTTTCCACTTAATCATGAGTTGCTTGGCCTGCTGGCCTGGCACCTTAAATCAAAATGTATCAAGTATCACGAGTATGTACTGTCAGGGGTGGCTGGACGTACTGATGGCCAAACTTGCTTCAGCTAAACTTCAATATAAACTTTGTAGGTGTTGAGACTTCAGGTTTGAATTTCAACCAAGATATTGGAAACTAAGTTCGTTGGAATTTATTCATGCGACGTCGGTGTCATGATTCTATTGATGGATGTTCCGGCATATCTCTATGTAGGTATGTCAAAAATAAATTTATATGCAAATCTCGCGATAAGTTTTAGGCAAATTGCCCCGACTCTGTGTTCACTTTATTATAGCTAGAGACCCAATAGCAAGAAGAATATTCAGTGGACTGAGAATATTGACCTACCTAACTATGTTTGTTAGTGATCAGCTTGTCCTTCTCGATCACTGACTTTTTGTGTGTGTCCGTACGATTAGGAAGCTCACAGGAAGGAGAGCTAGGAGAGATCGAGAGAGACAGCATCGAGCCACATATCTCCAATAGTTTTTTTCCTGGACTTAGTAACTAGCAAAAGAAAATAAAAAGTAAGCATTCGGTTCATGTTTCACAGTCCGTACGTGACCGTACGGATTTCTAGTACGAAAAGGCATTAGCTGCATTTTTTCATGGTTTAGTAAATGGGTTCAAAACTAACCTGTCATATCAATTTTCAGATCACGCAAGACGTTTCTCTCCCACAAGTACTCCCTCCGTTCGGAAAAGGATGTCACAAAAATGGTCTATCTATAGTTCATTTTTGTGACATCCTTTTCCGAACGGAGGGAGTAACATTGATGGACACGACAGTTCCGCTTTAGAGGCCATCACGGGTATAATTTGCCTACTCGCTCCGTGCACGAAAGAGTTACGTCCAACTTGTTGGGAAGTCAAACTTTTCTAAGTTTGGCCATGTTTTATATTAAAACAGTATCAACATTTATGCAAGATAAAATATATTTGTATCATATAAATATCTGATTTCATAGATATTGTCATATTAAACGCGGCCAAAATTTGACATCGTTTGACTTTCTAGAAAAGTTTTTCCAGAAAAGTCAGAAATGCATTGTTTTATGTACAGATGGAGTAGGACTCTGTATACGCAACACTCATGTTTCTTTTGGGTTAGAGAGGACAAACACGCTGCAGTGTGACATATTTAATACTCACTCCGTTTTTTAATATAAGGTGTGTTAGGTGTTCTATATGCTATCTACATGCATATTAAAATGAGTGAACATGCACACAAAAATGTGTCTAGATTCATTTATATATATGTGAATGTGGATAAATGTTAAACATCTTATATTAAAAAACGGAGGGGAGTAGCACACAACCTATTGTGGCTAGCTTGCGACATGCAAGCCTATGCATCTGTCCAGTTTCACAGACTTGGGTTGCAAAGACGTAATCACATTTCCTCAACAGACATCTCGACATAAAACACTTATCCTAGTAGCCATCGAAGTCCAAATTACCACAAAATGTTTTGCTAATTCTCAATCGAACGATAATTGTGTTAAAATTCATTCAACTCTAGTACCGTCGGATTGACCGTGATTCATGTATCATATGAGATGCAAGTGGAGTTGTTGTTGTTGAGATTTTTTTTCATCTGCATGTTGGTTGGTACTGAGATTTTTCACTTGCAAAAGTAACTTGCAACTAAAAATAATGGTCAACGAAACTTAAAAAATTACATGTATTCACACATGTGCATAAAATCGTGGGATGACATCAATTGAATAAGGATTAGCCATACCCCAAAATAAATAGATAATACCGTGTAGACGCGCTCTCTAGCATGAGACAATGAAACATCCTGCATCCATTACATGACATTTGCACGACTTTTTTCTATCTCGTCATTGTAGCTTATATTAATTTGATGGATATGTTATAAGTATAAATCATAATCAAAGATATAAATAGTTGAACAACGTAAGATAACGGTCATCTTGTATTTTGGGTCAAAGGAAAATTATTTACGCTGACAAGGATGCAACATCTATATTTTCTTCAACTAAGTCTTCACACATTAGACAGAGGTGACATATCGATGTTTTATCTCTCCTCGGAATGCACATCGACGCGAATTTAGCTGAACCAAGCAAAAAAAAATCCAATAAACTGTAAGAGTAATGTTACCCATTTATTCAATTGATGTACAGTTTACGTCGTACGTGGCCGGCTGACATCCCGGAAGCCAGTGCCAGCTTGCATCCCACCTTCGCGCCAACTTGTATATACGTGCATCAGACGATCGATCGGTCTGCAGGCTGTTCCGCTGTTGTGCATTGCTGTATTTTGCTGTACGTACGTACAACGCCCGTACCATTGGACAATGAGCCCTGCTTCATCATGCATGATCGACGAGTTAGGCGTGTTTAGAGCATCTTCATCGACCGACCAGTGGGGTCCGGCCATAAAAAAAACCGTTAGCGTCACCCAAGGAGTCGTTTTTTGTTCGGCACCCTTAGAGGTCCGTCAAACTTGGGAGACTCTTCGGGGTGCTGGGCATTGCCCGGACACGTCCTCCGACAGGTATGGACCACCCATCATAAATACATAGCGTCGCGCCCGTGTTAATTAGGCTATGCACGAGGCCGGTCCACCTGATTAATGGCAAGACGATGAGACGGCGGCATGTCTGCTAGCACCCGTTCCTTTGGCGAGCGCAGAACGAAGCGACGCGTCGAGCCGCGCCGTCCACGTATTGACGTCGCAGAGGCTCCACCGGCGACGCCCTGCACACGCGCCGTCGACGTCAATGCGTGCCAGGCGAACCGAACCGGTGCTCGTCGTTCATGCGCGCCACCCAACCCGCTCCTACGGCCGTCTTTAAAACGCGGCGCGCCTCTCCTCTCCACACACGGCAGTACTCGCACGTCGTGGTGGACGCGGAGTACGAGGCGCGCCGCGACAGCTTCTTCCTCCCCGCCGGCATACGGGAGCCACCACCAGAGTGGTTCGCGTCGGACGACGAGCGCGCCCGCTTTGACGACGGGGACGACGAGCTACCCGACCTTCCCTTACCACTGGCGCAGGTGCCGGCATATGAAACTTGCCCCAGCACCGTCACCGGCACCGGAGAAGGGGGCGCAGGATGAAGCAGGAGAGGCTTCCCTCCGCCGAAGCATGCATCGATGGTAGATCAAACCCCACCACGCGTAGGCGGTGAAACCATAAGCCTCGGCCGAGGCTATGCAGGTTCCTCAAGGGCGCAGCCGACAATGGCACATGACACTTCTGGCGCCAGATCATTGAGGCATGGAAGTTTCTGGATGATCCGACGCTGGGATTGGCATCTTCTTGCCGGCGTTGGGATAGGTATCTTCCTCGATGTCGGCGTGCAGTTGTTGGCTAGATGTTGTAGGGTGTCGCTGACGTCGGGATAGGCCTACTTCTCTCGGCGTAGTTTAAATTTAGTTTGTTAAATGTCGTTTCGGTTTTGAAATGTAAGTTTGTTAAATTTCGTTTAATTTTGCCGGATTTGTTGTCAAGAAATATTCACTTATTGTTAAAAAAATGATCAACAAGAATTTAGGTCTGGCATTTGGGGTGCGTTGGTATGGATTGCACCTCCAATGTGGCAGACACATGTTCGACACCCACCAAAGAGGGGTGCCGGTGGAGATGCGTGTTTGGTAGCTAGGAAGATACACGCATACATATAGTTGTCAGCTAAACTTTGATGGAATTAAATTGCATTTGGTGATGGGACTTCAGGTTTAAATTTCAATCACGATACATACACGCAAGTCTAGAGGTATGTTCTACTAATAATCATTAGTTAGCAGCTCAATTAGTCCAAAGAGACATGTCTCTAATCATTAGTTAGCAAATGAATTGGAACTCTGACTTTCTGCAACCGTACGATTAGGAAGCTCACAAGAAGGAGATGTCCAGTTAAGCACTTAATCACTTAACCAAAAATCGAATAATTCTTGCCAGCTGGGGATCGCATCCATCCTTGATTAGGCGCCTTTGTCATCCAAGTAAATCGATCGATCTCACATTCACATATGTATAGCTGTCTCTTTTCCGAATTATAGATAACAATACTCACTAGAGTGGAGATTTGGTGCTCCCGAGCTCCAGTGATATTCAATGCAATGAGCTTTTTTACGGTGCTTGGAAAACTACCACAGGTAGTTTCCGGTAGCTCTCCATCTAAAATATTTGAGCTGTTGGATTTGACTCTATCCCCACTAAATTATGTCAGCCATCCAAGCACTGAATCTTAATTAGTCGGGGGTAGGATGGTAATTTGTCCATTAACAGGATTAGCTTTGTCCTCTCCCTCGATCTGCTCCTCTCCTCCCCCTCGATTCGCCTCTCCGCCGCCAGACCGCCGGCACAGTGCACCGCCTCCTCTCCTCCTTCTCGATTCGCCTCTCTGTCGGCAGATCGCCGTCACAGTGGACCGCATCCTCTCGTCCCTCTTGATTCGCCTCTCCGTCTCCAGATCGCTGGAACAGTGCACCGCATCCTCTCCACGCCGCCACAGCTCCGAGAAGCCGTCGCGGCAGCCGCCCGCGCTCGACCTCTACTACGCCGTCGCCGCCAAGGGAGGCGGTTGCGCGGAGGGCTGCGCCAGCCCGTGCACCCGCGGCACCTCGTCGGAGGCCTCCGAGTCGTCGCCGATCCGGGGTCCCCTGTCCATACTCTCCCCAGGTACAGATGCACAAAGCCATTGTCAATCTGTCATCGTAGCACTAGTTTGGTTACTGAACTGAAGGTGCCTTGCGTGCATACAAAGGTCCACAAACTGTTTTGTTCATTTCCCACTCTCTTGCTTTGTACCAAGGTATCCTGTGCTTGTGTCGTTTGTGAATGTGCAACCTGTGCTTGAACAGAACGCTTCATCCAAATTGCATACTTAGCTATCTTCCTTGAGAGGCCTATCGGCTGTAATTGATACTGAACAATCCTGCCATGACAAATGAGAACAAACACCCCAGAAAAACACAAGAGATTTTTTGGATAAACAAATGTAAAAAATTCCATTTAACTTGTGTGGTTTTAGTTAATTTAGGATTGGTTTCAAGTTTGTTTAGTTAATCTACTCACTGCCAGTATCACATACTCAAGTTTCCTAAATTGCTAAATTGGTCAAGCTCGGGATTATTTGGATAAACATTTATTTGACCGTCCCCTTTGCATAAATATGAACTTTGTAATTTTCTTTAGTACGACAGCATTTAATCTGAAGCCTAATAGTGCCAAGTTAATTCTTAGTGTTGATAATTGATGGCACCTGTTGGGTATTTGAAGGAGTTGTTGTTTACTTCGTCATGTTGGCTGTTAGAAGAAGGATATATTTTGCTACAGCATTGTCATCCTTCTATTAATTATGCACACGTTTTATATTATCTATGTTAGTTGGTTACCTCCTGCCAGTCAATTGTTATCTTTAAAATGGTTCCTAATCTGATATATATTCAGTTTTTTTAGGACGGCGATGGCTGGGCGACGATGACGAAATATCAGAGAAATTGAAGAAGACAATGTGAAGCCGGTGACGAAGGTAGCTGAAGTGGAGCTAGAGCTATAGAAATTGAAGGCAATGATGATTTTGTTTGTAGGAGCAGCTGGTGTAGTGATGACTGGATGTGTTGCCCTGATTGTTAGGGGTTTTGTTTAGTGGTTTATGGCTGTGATGTATGAACTTGATGCTAGAATAATAAGAATGTATTAACAACCTGGGAGCTGCCTGGCATTTGTTTCTTTGTTGCCTCAAGTAAACCTGCCATTGTCACACACTCCGAACATTTATTTAAATTCATCTTGTAAACCTGCCATTTGTTTCTTTGCTGCCTCAAGTAAACCTGGGAGCTGCCTGGCATATTTTAAATTCATCTTGTACTCCTATGTACATAAATCCAGTGAAACTGAAGCAACACAAACTCAAGTTCATATTAAGCAACAATACAAGCAATACAAACTGCAAGCAATATAATTAAATTCAGTGAAACTACAATCAAATATTTTCAAAAAACCTCACGTTCTTATTATTCCAACATCAAGTTCATATTATGCAACACTACACACCTTCCAGATCACACAAAGCCTCTGGTCTTGCCCTTTCTAATTGTTGTACAGATGCTAATTTGTAGTACCAGAGCAACTACATGTGCAATCTACTTTCTGCGTCTTGTATGAAACTGCATCTGTGTCATTCAAATGATTAGAGCATGTGTAATTTCAAACATATATTTAAATTTCATCACAAACTGTAACTTCTGTCCACAATAAGCCCACTTTCTTATTATTTGAACATCTGACATACATAAGTACGGAGCTGCTTGATCACACAAAACCCCTCGTGATCAAAGCGACACAAGCATACATCAGACAGCCTAGTAATGCACACATAATAATAATTTCCTTCCTATCTCTATTTCTCATCTATTCCCTATGACTTTTCTGCATATTCTTCTTCTCTGCCTTCAATTTTTGTAGCTCTAGCTCCACTTCAGCTACCTTCCTCAGCAGCTTCTTATTGTCATCTTCTACCTCTCTGCAATCTCTTCTTCTAGCATACTAGTTCTGGTCCTCTAGTTGATCAGCATCGACCCGCTCCAGTTTTCCCTAAACAAGAACAAACCAAAACAGCAAACACACCAGATTAATTTGACACTGTAACATATGATTTAAAGACAAATGCACTTGCTTGATGATATAGGATTAAATTACCTCTAAACTAAGATATAATGAATTTAAGTGTGACAAGACATAGGATTAAATTACCTCTAAACTTCTCTTTGGCAAGTACGTGCATGTCACTTTCCAGAAGTAAATGAAGAAAATGATACCACAAAATTAACAGCTTGTCTAATATGCTTAAGCTCATCCCAAGCTGAACCTGCATACTACAAGTAGAAAACACTAGATGAGAAATCAAAGCAGTCCAGAATGGCGTCTCGCAAAACCTCGTTCAAAAAGAGGCAGCATCAACTACTCATCCTACTACCATACTTATCGATTTCATGAGCTACATGATCCCAGATATGTTGACCTTGTTTACTATGAAGTCTATAAGACTACGCCGCTACGATTTTACTCATGCAATTATAGAACAGGTTGCAGCTTTACTATGATATGTCCTGTCCAGGTCATTGACAATCAGCAGCACAATCACTTACTATTAAAATTGGCATATAGGGAAATTTATGATCGGTTTTATCCCGTCTACAGCGGCCAGAGCTTCAGCATATTCAGCAGAACAGCAGAACCCAATATGTCAGCACATGGTAGCAATAACTAATCACAATGTCAATTACAGAGAGAAGATAATAAGCTTCAGATAACAGTATGTTTGGACTAGAAGTATCTGATGATCGATCAGGAAGCTAAGAAAATTTCAGTTTACAATTATCAAATGGTTCAAAGGTGCAGAATTGGAGAGTTCGTTATACTAATACAATTGTGAAATACACCTGCCTATCAAAAAATGTGAGGTACACTACAGTTTGTTTCGCTCTAAAACTACCTGCTCGGTCGATCAAGAATCCAAGAAATGATCAGTTTCAAGTTCAATATACCAAGTTACAGCCCAAAATGTTCAATCACTCATAGTGTACTCAATATACCAAGTTTGCTTTAAGGATGATTAAACACAATAGCAGTTCAGATTCTATAAGCAAATCAATCAAGAAGCTTACTGTATAAGCCTACTTAAATTCTGGAGTGCAGAGTGCATCTCCGTTCTTCAGACCGCCGACAACAACAGATTAAGTGCGAACCCCGCCGGCACGGTGCTCTTGGTCCCGTCCGAGCCGTGGCTCACGCAGACGAGCGCGGCGGAGACGGCGTGCTGCACCGCCGTCAACTGGATGCCTCATTCCACGTACGCCAACTGCTCCTCCTCGCGACTCGTTGCCAAAGGCCGTCCATGGCGCCCGCGACCAGCTGCTGCCGGAGAGGTGGAGAGGTCGCTCAGCCTGTCGTCCCTGTTCAGCGCCACCGCCGCCGATGACCTGCCGGCGTCGGGCTCTCCTGGCTCCTGCTCTTCCCGGGATCCCCACGCTGCCGGCGTCGGCGGGGGATCTTCTGCTCGGCGACCTGCCTCCCAGGCCCGCCTAGCCGCCGATTTGGCCACCGCGACGAGAATATGTTGCCGGCGGCGAGTTTGGGGAGAGGGCACCTGCTGCCGGCGGCGATTTTTGGGAGGGTGGCGTCGATTTGGGGAAGCGGATCAGAGCGGCGGCCGATTTTGGGGAGAGAGTGGGGCAGCGGCGGTGGATCAGACAGTGCAGAATGTTGGGGACGAGGTACTTTTTTTTTAATTCTAGGACGAGTTACCTAAATACCCTTTTAGTATCAGATAAAAAATAATACAATTTCGATAGTTTCATGTAGTTTCTGGTAGTTTTAGGTAGCTCCTATTTCCCCACCGTCAGATTTAAGCGGATGAACGGTTGTTAAAATTATCAAGTACTCTAAAACTTGTATAATACAAGCGCGGAAAAATTCAATGCAAAATACCTTACCTTTTGAGCTACACGAAAATAACAAATGTACAGACCCGAATGTAGTGAACAATATAGAGTTTCAAATTTCAAACTTTTGTTATTTTTGTGTGGCTCAAAAAGTATTGTATTTGCATGAAAATTTTGCACGCTTGTAGGATATATCATTGAAAACATGCCTGGTTTTTTTCAGAATCTTTTAAAACTTTTAAATATGTTTTTTGAAAAAAAAATACTAACCATGCCTATGATCTATGGTTCATTACTACTGCACCAACAACCAGATCCGTCCTTCGACTTTAGGTCTTTAGCTGTTTCCATCTCGATCGGTGCCATTGATTGATTAATTGGTTACGTGCATGTTGTATATCGAGCTTCGCCACCTTTGCTCTTTTTGTGGATCTCAAACACACGTCTTGGTTCCTCCTTGGTCGGTCATGCTTCGCTTTTGGTGTAAATATTTTACTTTCTTACATCTGATTTAGAACAGCTGATGGGGACATTGAGAGGATATGCTAATGTGTTGGACGGTCGAGAAGTCAGAGATATATAGGAAACGAACAAGTTCAACCGTTCGATCGAACTAAGAGTAACCTGGAAGCTTCCTTGTGGGCCGGCCGTCGGATCACTGTGTGAGCTCACCTGCTCTTTGCTCGTTCGATCGTCATGACTCGTGGAATTACTTATTGACCAGTAAAAGTAAATGCATGTGGTTCATATTTCACCGTCTGTACGGATCATGCCGTACGAAAAGGCATTAGCTGCACTTTTGAGGGCCGGTTAACCAGGTTATTAGGACTAATCCATAACATCAATCTCCAAAATAGAGAAAATGCTTCTTCCACAAGCAACTCCACCGGACAGGACATTGGCGTTTTTGTCCGACCATTACGACATTTTTTTTGTCTATGCCGCATTATATATGCATCTTTCCTTAGGGTAAAATTAGCAAATATGCCCGTGCGTTGCAACGGGAGAGAAGAAAGGCATACTAAGAACAGCCCAACAGCACCCCCATCTTGTGTCCTTTTTTTTGCAAAATTGATTCTGACTCTTAATCACTTGGACACAAATAATTCGAACACTTGATAACTTTGACAGATGTAGAAAATAATTAATCATTAATGGCACAAATTGCACACGTAATTTTGATCCGATCTAGCAGGCATAATTTATCGATCTAATTTTAAACATACACAAGCATCATCGGAGCATCCACATCACCGGAGAACACAAAGACATGATGCCAGTGGAGAGTGAACACAGAGACGCTGCGGCCCAGGGTCAACAAGCTACAGCTAGCAGAGCACCACATTGCATCACCAGCATCGAGCAGACCAGAACATCAAGGTCCATCCAGCACGCCGTCACCAACAAACAAAAGAAAAGAAATCCAAGATCGTGGTCGAACTCGGCAAGTACCGTAGTGGCAACGAAGCAGCGTTTCCTCGAGGATGGTGTCGACGCGGGTGCAGAGGCATCCTAGAACAAGTCATCGGACCAGGAGCTTCAAACCAAGGACGCGTGAGCCTGCACCGGACGCTCGTCGCGCTCCCGCATCCATACTCGTCGGCAACGATCTGGCCGGTGGCGGCGTACTGGAGCCATGGCGCCGCCACGGCACGCCCGATATGGCCGGCTCACCTCGGAAGCTCGCGGTGTTCGGCGACCTGGGGTCTAGCGCTGGCCCGGCGTGACGCACGTCACCGTTCCTTCCTCCGAGTTTGGATCGGAGAGACATCGAGGGGATCGAGCTGGAGGGATCGAGCAGCTCGAGTTCGGATCGGAGAGAGGGGATCGAGCTGGAGGGATCGAGCTGGAGTACTTGACCGTCGGTTGTGGAGGTGGGGGCTTTGTTCGTTGATGGGCTGGGCCGGTCAGGAATCGATGATGTGAGCAGCGGATAGGAAAAAAAACGAACCGGTAGCAGTGGTGGGTAAATATGTGATTTGGTGGGAGGGTAAAATCGGGAAAAAATGACGCACCACAAGAAAACTTAATGCTTTTATTATTAGGTATAGATATAGATTGGCATGCACGCTGTACCGGGACATATCAGAAAATTCGCTTCTGAAAATGTATACTTGTTGGTGAAGATACGGAACATATATGTGCAGCTACATTAGTTTGATGTTAGCTCGTGATGGAACATGATTCTACATTCAACAGCCATGTACGTACTTGTGAAATCAACGTCTGAACTGGTTTGAACTCTCAAGTTGTAGTCGTAAGCAAAATATCAGTTGGTCGCGACTTGTTGATCAAGTTAATAATCTATTGTGTACGTTGACAAGGACTAGAAACATCTCTGGTAATGGCCGGCCGCGCCTGGCTTCACACGGTAATGACCTATATACGTACACATCGATCATCGATGCGAATATTAGAGGAAAACAATGGTTCCAAATTCTAGTGGTAAGACTACAAATTCGCACATCGATCTGTACAAGAAGTTGGAAACACGAGAGCAATGTTTCGACCATTTCTCCATGTCACACAAGCAGTAGAACAAATTAAAATGATGGTGGTCCATGAGATTAGCTAAACTAGAAAAAGCTTGTCCCCTTCTCCCATTTGGATTCATAAACTAGTCCAAGTAGCCGAGGATAACTCTGATCTTGCTACTAATTTTAGCAGACTTGCTAGTAGAATCATGGGGATCCAGATAAAGCCTCGCTCTCGGAACTTGCCCGGAAGCAGCGCGCCCAGGTGCATATTCTAACTCCTAAACTAATGACGCATGATTGGAACCCGGCCCACTCTAAAGTCTAATCTCCATGTTACTAATTATAAGATGTTTAGGTATTGTAATGTGGACTAGATATGGAGTAAAATTAGTGAATATTACACTAAAACGCGTCTAGATGCATAAAAATATGAGAAAGCTGAGAAAAAAATAAAATATTTAGTAACGGAGGGAGTATATTTAATTGGTACTGCTGTTATGAGAATTTTCAGTGAAGCTATATCTTTATTTTTTCGGCGAACAGTGAAGCTATATCTTAATCAATCACGTAGTAGTATTCTGTTCGTAGACCAAGATACTAGTTGTTGTCCTTGGGTATGTTTTGATGACCGAAGCAAAAGGTTTAGCCTCCTTTGATTCACAGGGATTGCTAAAAGATTTTTATAGGATTGGACTCCTATGTGTTTTTTCCTTCGAAGCTGTTTGATTTATAGGATCATTTTTCTTACGAAAAATTACTATAGGAATCTTGTAGTACAAACTTCATAGGAAAATAACATGAGGTCTAACCTCATGAAAAAAAATTCTTCACCACAATCAAACAAGCTTCCTTTTCTCATAGGATTAAATTAGACATGTCATCCCAATTCTATGAAATCCTTATTCTCACATTTTCCCTATACTACGAATCAAACGATGTAGCTAGATTGCAGTAGCTACGTACGTGGAGGTTGAGTGGAAGCAATTAGATGAAGCTAGGTGGTACGTACGAGATGTCTCAGTCATCGGTACGTTGCTGCGGATCGATCCCCCAACTGTATGTGCACCGGCAGATGATCTTGCCCACCCGGCTATTGATGCCATGACTAACCGCCGTGACGGGTATCCCATTCCTCTATGATCTGTCCCCGGATATAATCATCAGAGCATGTTCGTCTACTTCGTAATCAGCCAAGAAGTGGTACCTGTGTATGTGATGTTGATGCCCGGATCTTCACAAATTAACAATTAATGATCGATCGACGGGTGTCCCCGATGGCAATCATTTTTTAGATAAAGAATATATTAATATTGGAGATAACACCCAGTCTCTGAAACAACGAAATGTGTTAAAGACATTAGAGATGCACACGGCTGTAAAAAACGAAAAAACAAAGATCCCGCTACAGTGTAGCTGCAACACAAACCACTACCTAGACAACACCGGAATCCAAATTATTCAAAAGCGACGCCTCAAAGAAGGAAACAGTGCATAAACGCCGTCGCCGCCCGATCGTAGATCTTCGCTTTTCACTCTGGAGTAAGTCCTCACTCTCAAAACAACGCCTTCAACAAGCTCATTTTCAGGTCACGCTGGGCGTTCGGGTTTACCCGAAAATTCGGGTTGGGTAATTCGGGTTTCCAAATTTGACACCCGAATTTGACTCATAAAATTTGCTACCCGACAATTCGGGTACGGGTTCGGGTACTCCCGAATTGCCCGAAATACAAGAAAATGACAGCACAAAAGCTGATTCTTCGGTCATTCAGTGGTCGGCGTCGGAGTCGCCGTGACTCGTGAGCCTGGGAACGTCGGTAAAGTTGCAGGAGGAGGAGGCGTCGCGTCGCGTCGGCCGTTGGGGACCTGCAGGATAACGGCGGCAAGGCAGGGTGAGCTTCGCGGCGCTGCGTCTGGCCGCCTGCGCTGGGGCCTGCGACGCTGGGAGGGGAGGCTGCGAGAGAAGGCGGCGAGGGGTCGTGGCAGAGAACGGCGGCGGACCGGAATGTGCTTTGTGGCGGGCTGGCGGCTGGGCGCTTGCTGGATGGAACTGGGAGAGAGAGTCGAGGATGGGGAATTGGGGATTGGCGGCTGGTTCTGGTTGAGACGAGGACGAGGGACAGGAAAACGCCTAGGTTTTGCGAGGAGATAGTTGGGCTGGGCCTCGAGTGTATGCGCCTCTGTGTATTTTTTAGTGGGTTGTAACTTAAGTTCGGGTTATTCGGGTGGATCGGGTACCGTGACTTCATACCCGAATTTCCTGAATAAAGTCCGGGTTTCCAAAACTATTACCCGATGTGGTGCTCGGGTTTGTCGGGTTCGGGTTATTCGGGTTTGGGTGCGAAGACTTATCGGGTTCGGGCTTCGGGTTTCGGGTTTTATGCCCACCATGATTTTCAGGCACAGCTAATTAAGTCCAGACCCTTGGATTTTCACTCTGAAAGGTACGACTCTGTAGTCCGCATGTGCTGCCGCCTCCGCTTGCCACTGTCACTGCTACAAGTCACGAATCACCAAGCAAATTCCTCATCGCTTTGAAGATTCGGTTCGTCATTGCTATACCTTAGACCTCAGTCGTCATGACATTCTCCACCACTGTCGTCACCAAAGAAATCGAATACCGAATCATCTCATGGTGACAACAGACAACAAAGTTTTGCGTCACTCCATCCTGCCGCCTCACGGTCAGAAATATGGGTGTACACGACCGAATCTCATCCGATCCAGCAATCTACAGGCATCAAGCACCCAATGGAGACCTCCGGCGGAGACTTCCGGAACTCGTCAACGGCTAGATCAATGAAGGCCAATATCCAGGAGGACACCGTATTGGCGCGAGATGAACCCTAGGACCACCTCCATTATTCAAGCAAAGGCCGCCGGATAGAGCAGCCGATAGGAGATTGGCTGCAACACCTCCATGTCCGCACCACTCCGAACAGAGCAGTCTCAGCCGGCCCAGATAGGGCCCTGAGGCCCAGATCGGACTTGCCACATGTGACGTCGGAGATCTGCGCCGCCGGAGGTTCGCTTCCCACCTCCACCTCATCGCTCCGGCCTCAGGCACGAGTCCCCAAGACCACGCCGCCTTGCACCGCCGTTACCGCCCCACCACCGACCGTGGAGCGCCGCCGCGATGCCCTCCCCATCCCTCTGCCGCCGCTGACGGCGACGACCGGGATCAAATTACGGCGGGGGAGGGAAGGCGGGATCGGGGAGAGGGAGCCTCCAGAGTCGCCCGAGCGGGGGGCGACCCGGGAGGAGGTTTCGGTGCGGGGTTTGCTCTCACCTCGTTTCAGCAATCCCCACGATGGCAATCATGTAATTATACCTTCATTTTCTCCTTGGTGGACTTCACTTTTTCAATCATCTCATATATACATTGTATGATTATCAGTAGACCATTATGGTGACAATAATGCAAGGGTAGTAGTCCCTTCGAAACAACTTTATATCATGTGAGGTGCCAGATGTTCCGCAGTCTTGATCTCTCTATTATACATTGATAGTTGTGTCTGTGTTATGACATCAATCGAGGTGTTGTGTTGCCGATGATCCATTTCGAACAACGCTTGTCAAAGGTTTTGGCCTGGGAGTGGTGTGGCCAATAACTTTCGGTTGTATCGCATGACAAAAACACACAGCATCTTTGTATAGTTCCGGAGTCAAAGGCGCTACATATCATTCAAAAAAAAAGCGGGAGAATGTTACTTATCGGCATTGTGCAATGTGCCACAGAAAATGGACACGTAAATAAAATGGTCCTGGCAAGGCGTGGCCGAGGGCAATATCGTCCACCTCGCAATAATTAAAGAGTGGACGAAACGGGCCGTTCGTCGTCGTGCTCTCGTGTGAAGGGGACGCCGACGTCTGATGGCGTCCACATGCATGTAGCTGTTGTGACGTCTCGACATTAATAGATTGCCTTTTGTTCGGACCTGTAGCTGCTGTAGGGTCTTCGAAGACTTGTGCAAAAGAGAGCGACATCTCATTGCTGTTCCAATGCGTGTAGCCGTTGTCTCTCTGCCAATCTTCCCGATTTGAGAAAATTCTTGTGGAGAATTTGGAAGCAGAGAGAGGTTTCAAATGATGGATGGATGGCTTTCCGTGTAAAAACTAAAAATAGATGTACTGCAGAGAAAATTCTTGTGGAGAATTTGGATGGAGATGGAGTATGTTTGTTGCGTGGCCGGGGACAAGTCAAAGCCCGTAGAAGCGACCATTCCGACGCGACCGTGTATAGTTAACCGAAAACCGAGAAACCGAACTGAAAAAACCGAAATCGAACCGAAATTGTGGTTATTTTGGTTTCCGGTTAAGGTTACGGTTAGTAAAATAGCTAACCATATGCTTTGCGGTTAATACGGTTAATAACCGAAAATCGAATGGTTAACAAAAAACCGAAATGCCTATTAACTTTTATTATTTTGCTACTTTTATTGACTTTTATTAACTTTACGGGTTACTTGTAGCATGTGATTTGCTACTTGTATAGACTTTTATTAACTTTATGGGTTATTTGGTTACTTTGGATCATATGCCTATTAATTTTATAGTCTATTCCGTTATTTTGTAATATATGGCCACAAAAAGAAATTGTCATTTTAAAATTCGCGTCAACTTAGGTTAATTTGGTTATTATCGAAACCGAACCAAAATTAAATGGCTATTATCGAAACCGAACCATATTCTCGTACAAAACCGTATTTACCGAAGTATTGAAACCGTATAAACTGAACCGAATTAACCATATTAACCGAACGCGCAGCCGGAGTGTACAGCATGATTAATGAATTCGCGTGGTAAAATTCAAATGACACGTCATGGTTTCAAAGTCCATCTCGTCTTTCTTTCTATATCAGTCAGTAGGGGTGAGAACGATACGGATTATTTCCGACTGACCGACCGACTGAACAGAGGCTCACTAAAGACAAAAACGGATTCGGTCGGAAAGTTGCCGGATATGATCATGGATACGAATAGTAGTTCACGGATACGAAAAAGGATGTGGTTCTGCTAATATCCGTCCGTATCCGAAGAAGTACCATATTTCACGGTTATATCCGACAAATATCCTAGGCAATGTCCGAGAACTAATATCTCGAACCTTAGGTGACCGAGTGTTGGAAAAGATGAAACTTCTATACTTACACACCTTCTCGTCAAGGCACTACCATGTTTGTGATTCACATTTGTGGGAGGCACCCATAGGTCATTCAAGAAAAAAATAAGTATCCAATTGGAAACAAAATTATGAGTTATTATCTCTTTTAAAATATCACGATACATAAAGTTACTTTGGAACAATTTGGTTCATAATATTTTATGTATATTAGTCTTATTTTAAAATCAGCATTCTTCAAAATGTTTATCCGCAGCCAAACCGTATTCGCCCCGTATTCGATCCATATTTGTAGCCGGTAGGATCTGACTCCGTATTCATATCCGCACACTATCGGTTCCGACTCCGTATCTGGAAAAAATATGATCATAGACATGGTTTCACTATTATTCAACCATATCTGCTCCGTTTTCACCCATATCGGTCAGTCTGTTCAGCCCACGAAGAACTTTGGGCATTACTTGAAAGCGGAAACTGCATGATGGTACGGTGTCCGTGGAAAAGGAAAGGTCGAAAGGAAGAGTTTTAGATCGAGCTGCCCATGCTCATGGTTGTATGTGGACAAGTCAAACATGCAAATCAGTATTCGAGAATTCCTTGGTCCTCCTTGGTCTTCTGGTTTAAAACGCAAAGTCCGTTGTATTTTTCTTGTAGGCTTGTAGCGTCCGGAAATGGCTCACTTCGTTTTTTTTTGTAAAATCATATTTATAAGTTCTGAAAAAATTCGGATGTAGCAAGTGATGTGCACCACAACCGTGCGAAAAATCAGTTGCAAATATTCTATATTTTGGGCTACACAAAAATGATAAAATCTGATAGAATTTTAAGATTTGAAAATATGTATAATCAGATCTACACTTTGTCATTTTTGTGTTGCACAAAATACAATCTACTATTTAAAATTGATATTTTACAGGTTAGTGGGCATACACCATTAGGTGAACCCGCATTTATATTCATAATTTTTTTTAAATCATAAATATAATTTCGAATTTTCTTAAACGGAGGGATCACTGTAACTCGGGAGGCAAAAATCTCCACTCGCCATCCGTCTAGCTACAATGTTGAAGTATGCCAAAACGCCGCTCCGGGTGCCCAAACCCTGCTCTTTATATGAATTAGCGGTCAATGATGGAAACTTTCTGGACATCTCATATTTTAGAATGGAGATTGTCAAAGAAACAAAAGGTGTATTTCCAGTCAAAATTATTGAGATATCACGTTATGCTAAGGCGGTTATCCAATGTAGTCTTTGAATCGAGCACTCAAGCTTCATCCGTTTAAATTACAAGAAAAATGGCAACAATCATCACGCATAGCGGCATAGGTCAACAAAGTTTTTCTTTGTTGCAAGGGTGCAACTTTTGTTATTGATATTTACTCCGTAGTTTGTAGCTTAAAGTAGGTCGCACTACTCCTAGAAACGGGTTTTATACATAGCAGCCTAGGTGATCGTGATATCTTGCGGTTTCTAGGAGTGGTGCTCTGGCCATTGCCAAAAGGACACCAGCTACAGCCAAGCTAGCCAGTCTCCTTGCGTATAAATGCATTGACGGTCATGGCTGTTTCTAATTTTCTATGCTCTGGCTGATGTGCGACGTTTCGTTTCGACAGTAGACTCTGCTTTCGTATGGACCTGTGCATGGTCTTCGTCGAAGACTTGTGCAAAACAGAGACAGCTAGCGTGTATGGCAGATAGACGTTGAAGAATGGCTTCAGTGTCTAGCTTCTTTTCCCCTCTCTCTACCTACCTACCTATCTCGCTATCAATATTTTCTGAAGACTAGTAATCAAGCACGTGCACATGCACGTTAATAAAATCATGTGAAAACATTATTAGGACCCTTTCGAAAATATATAAATTGCATAGAAAAACAATTAAACTGCTCAATTTACATATTTTGAAATACAATTGTTGCAGAGAACATTGTACAAAAGAAGACAAACTGAACAACTACCGTTGTTTTGTCATGTATATAATACAGTGAGATATTTCGTGTACACTTAAGTAAAAAATGTGAGTTGAGAAACTACCATTGTTCCTGCCTACCAGAAAAGGCACAACAGATGTATATTGTTAAAAACGTTTGGAGTACTACGTTAGTCCAGCTTACTTCATCCAAAGGCACGTGACTCCTTCACCAAGTCCTTCACCTCCTTAAGTTGTTCTTATCCAGGAATATAGGGTTGTTCCATATCCCAACATTAATACGGAAAAACATCTCGGGATGACGTATTGCACAACATGAACCCGTTATTGATAAAAATCCTCTTGATTTTTCTATCTCATTAAAAAAATCTAGAACGGGCAACCAATGGTTGCTTGTCTTTCATTAAGATTGAAAACAAGATTTTACAGAGTAAAATGTATAAACCACGCCCACAACAACAATACGAAACCTGCTCCTCAATCTGATATCATTTGTAATTTAAGAAACATAAATTGTACAAGTAAATATGAGATACTATCAGAAGATGCACGCAATTTGGATCAACGGAATTATTAAAGAATAAAATTCAAAGTGTAATAATAAAATGAACTTTATAAGGATTCGAAAAAGGCACGGAATAAATTCATCATTAGTTTCTCTTTCCTACCTAGAGGTTGTTGCTGATCAAACTTGCAATTAGACTTTACTAGGTAAATTTGGTGCGGCGGCACCGCCGCACCCGTGTGGTAGAATTCGAATTTGAAAGATGCGCCATTTAAAAATTACGTATATTTGAGAATCGTTCGAATGTAAAGAGTGTTTGTGTTTGGAAATTGTCTAGATTGCGAAAAAAATTCGAATTGGAAAGTTATATAGATTTGAAATATTTTCACGTTAGTAAAATGGGTAGGATTGAAAGGCAGTTGGAAATTTGAAATATTTAAAGTTTGAAATGTGTGCTTCCGGAAGTTGTTTAGATTACAAAAAATTTGAAATTCAGGAAATTTGTGTGTTGAGAAGTCTTTTGAATTTGTTGAAGTGGTCAAATTGGGGAGTCATTTATGTTTGAATTGTTTGCACGTTTAGTAAATGCCCAGATTTTGTAGGCATGTTCATATATTTGTAATTTATTTGTAATATTTATGAAAAACGTCGTGTGAAAAATTCGAATTTTGTAATATCTGCATTAAAACCTGTTTGGGTTTCATTGTACTGGAAGTTAGAAAATGTTTACACTTTGTGTAATTTTAATTCCGTTTAAATTTCAGTGTGAGTTCATATATTTGTAATATTTGTGAAAACCGTCGTGTGAAAAATTCGAATTTGGTAATCTTCGCATTAAAACCTGTTTGGGCTTCATTGTACTGGAATTTAGAAAATGTTTACACTTTGTGTAATTTTAATTCTGTTTAAATTTCAGTGTGAACACGGTTGTCTGAAAAGTTCAGGTTTTGAAATGTACGCAAAAAAAATTTGCTAGTTTTTGAATATACTGAAATTCGAGGAAAGTTTGCACTTAAAATTTATTTAAATTTCAGAGTTGGTCAAATTGGGAAGCTATGCATATTAGATTATTCGGATTTGAATTATTAAACACTTACGAAAATGGACCAATTTTAAAGCCACTTAAAATTTTCAAATATTTAAATTTGATATTTTTATCGGGCGACATAAATATTCAGCATTTTTTTGTGGTCACTTTGATATTTGTATTGTGTTTTACTTTTGGGTATATTTAAATTTACTGTTTTTCCAGCATTTTGCCTTTTTTAAAAAATGGGGAAAAGGAAAAATCTGGCGTATGGGGCCCACTGTGACGTCGTGATGACGTCACAGTGGCCAGAACTGGCCGCAGGCTCCCGCGGCGGCGTCGAGCTCGCCGGCGGCGCGTGGCCGCGACGGAGGCGCCTGGTCGTGGGCAACCCGCAGACGGCGGCGCCGCCCATTTTGGGCCGCCGGAGCGGCCGCGACGGCGTGCGGACGGCGTGGAGGGCACGGGGCGCGTCGGCGGCGATTCCGGCGCACGGGCGGCGTGCCGGCGGCCGATCCGCGTCGAGGAGGTGGAGGGCGCGGCGGCGGAGCGATCCGTGTGCTCCGATTTGAGGGGGGAGGGCTGTGGCGTCGGCGCCTGGCGGCGACCTCGGCCGCGCGCGCGAGGGGGGGAGGGGGGGTGAAGTGGTGATGGTTTTGCGGTGAGGTCCTTACGTTTTGCAGCATTTACAAATAGGTCCAACAATTCGTAATGTTGTGGACCGCGGAGTGCACACTGGATTTGCGAGGGTTGTTTGTAGAAAAGCATCACGAAGGAGCTGTGCGGGCCGTTGGATCAAGATCGTACGGCGCGGAGGGCATCGCGAACCGTAGAAGTGCAACACATACAGTAATTTATTTAAAATCGCCACAGTAATAGTAAGCCAAAGGCTAAAAGCCATATTTTTTTCCAAAATGAGCGGGTATTGCGGATTAAAGTATTTTACAAATTCACTGAGCATCCAATGTTTTTTAACTTATTTTTGGTCATTGCGATGTAAGCACACACGTACCAGTCTGAACCATCCATCAACTAGCAATCTCAGTTGAACAGCACGTACCACTCTGATGCATGTATGACGGCGGGGAATTGTTCAGCTGCGGCTGCCGACCGGCGGGGGCGCGCAACGGCGGCGTCATGGCCAACGATGAAGTGCGGACGCGGGGGGTTAGGGGTGTCGTGCAACGGCTGGGCGTGGACGGCGGCATGGCCGACGATGAGGCGCGGACGGACGGGGTCGCGCGCGCAACGGGCTGGGCGAGGATGTGGCCGACGATGAGGCGTGGACATGCGGGGTCGCGCAAGGGGCGAGGGATGGGCAAAGACGGCGGCGTGGCCGACGATGAGGCGCGGACATGCGGGCTACCATTAGCGAGCAAGGGCGTGGTGGATTCCAGTCAGGGGCGCGGACGGCAGCGCGACAGGGGGGTTTCTGCCGTCTCCCAATGATCCTCTCCAAGTTTCGCGGCGAACAACACGTCCTGCCCCGTTCCGTCGCCGCGTGCGGCCGTCAGCGTCTGGTTGATCATACGGTAGTACGGTACGTGGATCGCATGATCGACACAAGAGTTGACGTGCCAAAATTCCCACGTCATGGTCCAAAGTCCAGCTTGCCTTTTCATCCTTTCTCTATCAGCCAGTCTGATTATTCGCTTCCAAGAAATCTAGGCATTATTTTGATTGATGTGGTGCACGTATTTCTCTGTCCATGGGTGGTTGTAGTAGACAAGTCAAACATTCAAATCGGTACTACTCTCCCTCGCGTCTTCTGGTTTAAAACGGAAAGTCGGTTCGAAATTGCACACATACTGCGAAAAGGGGTAGTATTTTTTTGTGTGTGTGGCTAAGACCAAGCTAAGGCGATTAACAAATGTGGTATTCGAAGCATGTGTCGATTGCCTATAGGTTGAAGCAGGCAGCACGTCCTTTGAAACCATCCGAATTATTTAAAACCAACCAAACTGGTTTGACTTAGCTAAATCAAATATAAATAGCAAAACAGAAACCATCAAATATACAGTACAAAAGAACAGCTGTTATCTCAAAAGGAATGCCAATGATCAATGATATGCTTTTTTTTTTGCGATGGGATCAATGATAGTATGTGGTGCATGCAAAAGCTATTGCTTGGAAGAAATGGAATTCAGGTGTGGTGCCTTTCCATCCAACGGCAGGCACGCTGCCCTACTACCCTGCACGCCTTCTGTGTGCCCTGGTCAGTGGGGCCCACCACTCGGAAGTACTACTGGCCCGTGGGGCCGACCATCCGGAAGTCTTATTGGTCCGTGGTCCCACAAGTACAGAAGGATAGGTCAAGGCCTAAAAAAGAGAAGGAAAAGCAAAATTCTCAAGTCAAATTCAAGGAGAGGTGCTCCGTTTGGCTAAGACGTCACGGCACGGGAGGAAGCTTCCAGGAAGGAGATAGATTATGAACGAATCCAAATCTCCGGTGACAAAATACTTCAGCCGCCGGGGCTTATTCGTTTGCCCCCACGCCACTGATTCCTCAATCTCCTAAGAATAGATTAGTCCCATGATTTTCCTAGAGACATTAGCCAGACTTTTTGTGAGAGAAGAAATCAACCACAATTTGTGGGCTTCAAGCAGACAATGTTTTGTTCATTGAGTTGGGTAGAGTGAAAACACACACAATTTATAATGAAAAAAGTTCAAAACAAAATCTTGAACTTTTAGAGCATAGCTAAATCGAACCTTGAGCTCCCAAACCCTGAAATCAGACACTTTGAACTCCATGTTCCTGATCTAATTTGAACCCTAACAAAAGTTGTCGACATAGCAAGTGAGGCCTGTATTTCTGAGGGAGAGGTCGGTTTGACGCGTAGAAGTTGGCGTGTTGGGCCCATGCACCGTAACATTCGAGGAGGTGTCCTCTAGCATTCCTCCTCCGGTCGCCATAGGGCTAGGGTTTCCGACAGCGATCGTTGCAGGGTGGCGACAACGGAGGTGTGTGTTTCCGACATGATCCTCCTCCGGTTGCCATAGGGCTATGGTTTTAGGGGAAAATGCAGTCTTTCTCTGGAGGTGAAGTTATGATTTGGTGCTATTAGGATGCGTTTGTGCGTTGATATTGTTGGATTAGCATAGGGAAGTGATATTCCCGGCGACAGACGTGGAGGTCGAATAGCGATGGAATTGAGGGTGCCGGTGCAATATCGTAAGGACCCGATGGGGGTACGAGCTGACAAAGATGGATCGGTGCAATCCGCCGAGGAAGCCCCGATGGGTATCTCGAATATTCACAACCCGAGAAGAAGGTACTACGTGTGCGTGGATGCAACGGTAAGCTCAATTTCTTCCTCCTTTCTTCTCGGCACTTACCTTTCTTGTTCTCTCCCATCTTGCTTGAAATTGATTTGGAATGGTTAACATGCCGGTGACGTTGAATGGTGTGATGGGGAGCCGACTGATACTGTGCTCACTGTCCTCCTCTCCATGGTACTCAACATAGATATTTGTTGCTCCTAACACACAAATGTACTCTCCCATTTGCACACATCTAGTGTCATCTTTCGGAAACATCAATCCATCAGCAAGTGCTTTCCTAGGAAGCGGAAAATAAATTTCATCAATTCCTTCAACTCGATATGATCTTTCAAATAGCCTTTCACCTCCCGACTGACAGCTTGTCTCTCTCAATTTATTACATACCCTCATCTCCCCTTACATATTGCAAATTCATACTACTACCAATGAACTCACCTCCAAAATGAAATCTCATGGTCAATATCTCCGTCGGTTCCATTAACTACCATTCGACCATGACATCGTGCATTCCGCCGCCGTTGGGCACTGCCCCGCTCCGATTTCACTTGTGCCGCCCTCTCCTCTACCTCGATGAACCCTACTTTTCCCCACCTCTCTCGCATCTGGTTGAGTCTAACCCTTTTAGTGGACCAGCCAGTCAACCCTTCCTATGTCTCACTTGCCACGTAGCTTATCACGGCTGATGGGTTGTTAGGGTTCGAATTAGACCTGGAATTTCAGAGTGTTGATTTCGGGGATTGGTTGTTCATGATTGGACTTAACTTTGTATTTTTTTAGACAAGGTTTGTTTGGGCTTTTTCCATTTGTATTTATCTGTGTAAAATTCGGCATGGAGCAGTACTCCACTGTTCAAGTGGCATCATCAATTCGTCGTCAGACACACGACTCCTGGTGCCCACAACAGAGAGGAAGCGCGTCTGACCACGGGATGACGAGATGCCTCCATTGATGAAGAAGGAAGAAAAAAAGCCCGAGACGAGACGATTGTGCCCTCGGGCGTGCGCGCTTTTGGCAGACAGCGGAGCAGCGGTTGAGAGCGGCCGCGGCGCACCACCACACCACACCCATCTCCATCTCCAAGCCAGCAAGGGAAGCTTCGTGCCACCTTCCCTTCCGGAGCGGCGGTACAAGTACACTCTCTCGCTCGCCCGAATTCGAAGCAGCACCGCGCATGCCGTTCCCACCTGCCCACTACCACCACCACCACCTCTAGCCCCCCAACCGCCTCCTCCTCCACTCCCCTCTCCCCTGCGAGTGAAGAATCAGAGTCCGGCCCTCCGCCGCCGCCGCGTCTCGTGGTGGTGCCGGAGTCCTCGAGAATTAATTCCGGGGTCCGTCCGTCCGAGGTGGTGGGCGCGGCTTTTCGTTTGGGTTTGGGCTGCGTTGAATCGGTTCGTTGCGGGGCGGAAGGAATCCCGGCTCGGCACGCCAACAACCGCCTCGATCGCCCCAAACCAAAGGAAGAGATCTCGCCACAGACGCGACTCCGTCTCCGTGGGGTATAGATCCTCCTCTGCCCTGCTCCGTCCGCCACAACCGCAAGGCGAATTCCGCTAGGAGGGGATCGCATTGCTCGGATCGCGACGAGATGGGCGAGGCGGCCGGCCACGACGCGCCGGCGGCGGCGCTGAAGGATGAGGATGTCTTCCCGGCCTGGGCGCGCACCGTGGAGGAGTGCGAGAAGCGGTTCGGGGTCTCCGCCGACCGGGGCCTCTCGTCCTCCGACGCCGCGGCGCGGCTCCGTTCCCACGGCCCAACGAGCTCCAGGAGCACCCGGGCCCGTCCATGCTGCAGCTCATCGCGCAGCAGTTCGAGGACACGCTGGTCCGCATCCTCCTCGCCGCCGCCGCCGTCTCCTTCGCGCTCGCGCTCTCGTCGTCCGCCGGCGCCCTCACGCTCTCCGCCTTCGTCGAGCCGCTCGTCATCTTCCTCATCCTCGTCGTCAACGCCGCCGTCGGCGTATGGCAGGAGACCAACGCCGAGAAGGCGCTCGAGGCGCTGCGCCAGATCCAGTCCGACCACGCCGCCGTGCTCCGCGACGGCGAGTGGGTGCCCGCCCTCCCCGCGCGCGACCTCGTCCCGGGGACGTCGTGCAGCTCCGCGTCGGCGACAAGGTCCCGCCGACATGCGCGTCCTCCGCCTCGTCTCCTCCACGCTCCGCGTCGAGCAGGGCTCCCTCACGGGCGAGACCAACTCCGTCAACAAGACCGCGCACAAGGTGCCCGCCGTCGACGCCGACATCCAGGCCAAGGAGTGCATGGTCTTCGCGGGGACCACCGTCGTCAATGGCAGCGCCGTCTGCCTCGTCGTGCACACCGGGATGGCCACTGAGATCGGCAAAATCCACTCGCAGATCCACGAGGCCTCGCAGGAGGACGACGACACGCCGCTCAAGAAGAAGCTCAACGAGTTCGGCGAGGCGCTCACCAAGATCATCGGACTCATATGCATCCTCGTCTGGCTCATCAATGTCAAGTACTTCTTGACCTTTGAGCTCGATGGATGGGTGCCGAGGAACATACGATTCTCCTTCGAGAAGTGCACATACTACTTTGAGATCGCTGTGGCGCTTGCCGTCGCCGCCATACCTGAAGGACTGCCTGCCGTGATCACCACATGCCTTGCCCTTGGAACCAGGAAGATGGCCGCCAAAAATGCGCTTGTCAGGAAGCTGCCAAGTGTGGAGACTCTGGGCTGCACCACCGTGATCTGCTCCGACAAGACCGGGACGCTCACCACGAACCAGATGTCGGTGGCAAAACTTGTGGCGATCGGTGCTGCTCCAGGGACAGTTAGGAGCTTCAAGGTGGATGGAACAACGTATGATCCCCGTGATGGGAAAATTTACGATTGGCCTGCAGGAAGGATGGATGCAAATCTTGAGATGATTGCAAAGGTTGCTGCTGTGTGCAATGATGCCAGTGTCTCGCATTCTTCAAACCAGTATGTCTCCACCGGAATGCCGACTGAGGCAGCTTTAAAGGTGAGAACTGGTACAGTTCATGCTAGTTTTACCAATAATTTTGGATGTTACTGTATTTTGATTCTGAGAGTATGGGGCTTAACTGATGCACAGCTTAGCACATGTTTCAGTCATGCTGTAAACAGTTTTGGAAACAGTGATCACTGGCTATTTTATTCAGCTTGTGTCAGTCGAAATTCCAGAAAATATTGATGTGGGAACACATTCTCTTTCAAGCTTCACTGATGATTATTGTTTTGTTGGTTATTCTTGTAGGTCCTCGTTGAAAAAATGGGACTTCCTGAAGGAAAGAATGGCTTGTCTGTGGATCCATCTGAGACACTAGGTAAGCAACGGCTTAGTATAATTTACTATTTTTACATGCTGCTCAATTAACTTACAATGATTTACTGATTACATTGTGATTTGGTTTGCTACAGGCTGCTGCCGATGGTGGAGCAATGCTGCCAAAAGGATTGCCACGCTCGAGTTCGACCGCATGAGGAAATCAATGGGAATCATTGTTGTGTCCAAATCAGGAAGCAACACTTTACTTGTGAAGGTGAGATTGCCGTATCTCTTGCTATACCATCATTTCCCACTGATATGTTAAATAAAATTATACTGTATTATTTCATTATTTGATTTGATGCTCCTTGAAGTGACACTAAGTGCTTGATGATGTGTACTGATGACAGGGAGCTGTTGAAACTTTGCTGGAGAGGAGTACACATATTCAGCTGCAGGATGGATCAGTTGTGCCGTTAGATGAGAAGTCAAGAAAAGCTATTTTGACAAGTCTCCATGAATTGTCAACAAAAGCTCTGCGCTGCCTCGGTTTTGCATACAAGGAGGATCTTGGAGAATTTGCAACGTATGATGGTGAATTCCATCCTGCTCACAAGCTTTTGCTGGATCCAGCCAATTATGCTGCAATTGAGACAGACCTGATATTTGCTGGTCTTGCTGGCCTAAGGGTAAGACTATGCTCCTCAGTTTGCCTATTTTCCCTGGTCACGAAGATTTGATAATATGCTTTTCTGTTTTTTTTTCATATGATGCTGAAAAGTCTTTACTGAATGCTTTAACTATGTTAGGATCCTCCGAGGGAAGAGGTCTTTGATGCTATCGAGGACTGCAGAGCTGCGGGTATCCGTGTTATGGTGATAACAGGAGACAACAAAGAAACTGCTGAGGCAATTTGCCATGAAATTGGTGTATTTTCACCTGATGAAGACATTAGCTTGAAGAGCTTTACAGGGAAGGAGTTTATGGCACTTCAGGATAAGAAGACACTGCTGCGGAGGAAAGGTGGCCTTCTGTTCTCTAGGGCAGAGCCTAGGCACAAGCAAGAGATTGTGAGACTGTTAAAAGAAGATGGTGAAGTTGTTGCTATGACTGGAGATGGAGTAAATGATGCCCCTGCTCTGAAACTTGCTGACATTGGTATAGCAATGGGTATTACTGGCACTGAGGTATGTTAAGGCGCACCATGGTAGATGTTTCCAGATCTCTGTTTTCGGTATCTCTTCATTCAGGGGTAATGCCCAATATTGTGAAGTGTCAAACGGAAAAGTTTGTACAGTACTCACCATACAACACCATACTAGAGTGATTTTGCAAACCACAAGTTAAGCAGGAGTCACAAAACATGCCTAGTCTGATCACAAACACTAAGCTATAACTATGTGGCTGCTGAACTAACTGAAAACATTAACGATCACATATAACTGTTCCAAAAACCAACTTCCATATCCAGAGCAAAGAACAGAAGTATAGTCGCCCTTCGCAAGGTAGCAAAGCTGAACTGACTATCACTTCGCACTTTAGAGCCTTCTAGGTCTTCTGCTTTGAAATCACTTATATCTTTGGTTTCCTGGACAATTATTTTTACTGAATCTGTTTTTTCTGTCTTTTTTCAGCCTTTCTACTTTAGAAACCTATCAAATGTATTAATCACTAGCCCTTGCCCTTGTATGTTACTATGTTGTACTTGTTTTCAGCTAACCAAATAATAGTGTGTGAATTAGACCAGAAAACCAACATATATATATGGTAGTTTATGTTGTAGAACATGAATTTAGAGGTTCCAAGAAAAAGAGTAATATCTACAAACCTATGCTTTTGTCCAGCTTATACTTTAGAGTGGTATCTGAAATATCATTTATTTTTCCCAGGTTGCCAAAGAGGCTTCAGACATGGTACTCGCTGATGACAATTTTAGTACCATAGTTGCTGCAGTTGGTGAAGGAAGATCTATATACAACAACATGAAAGCTTTCATAAGGTTTGTGCACTGAAAGTCTTGTTCACACTTCTCACTTGCAGTTTTATGGTTGCTTGCATGCGTTTTAGTTGTCCTATATCATCACTTGGCAAAGCTGATATTCCTGATTCTGTAATGATGTTAACGACTGATTGATTGCAACTGCTTCCATACTTTATCTCTATATTTACATCCAGTTGTTGGAAAACCTTGTACTCCTTTGAGGATTCTGACTTCTTTGCTTCACTTCTGCAGATACATGATTTCCTCAAACATTGGTGAAGTTGCTTCGATTTTCCTTACCTCTGCTTTGGGTATTCCTGAGGGGTTGATACCTGTTCAACTTCTATGGGTTAATCTCGTCACCGATGGCCCCCCTGCAACTGCTTTAGGTTTCAATCCTCCTGACAAGGATATCATGAAGAAACCACCAAGGAGGAGCGACGACTCACTGATTACTCCCTGGATTTTGTTCCGTTACCTGGTAAAAGATCTCAAATTCTCCATTAGTCACTACTTTTCTGTTTGATTTCTTTCAGGAGTCTTCCCTACCTTTCTGGGTTTAATTTTCTCCTGTGTCATACATTACTTGCAGGTCATTGGCCTTTATGTGGGGATTGCCACTGTCGGCATCTTTGTCATCTGGTACACCCATGGATCTTTCATGGGCATTGACCTCACTGGAGATGGTCACACTCTTGTCAGTTACTCGCAGCTCTCAAACTGGGGCCAGTGCTCAACTTGGGACAACTTCACAGTTGCGCCCTTCACTGCTGGAGCTAGAACTTTCACCTTCGACAACCCTTGTGAGTACTTCCAGGCCGGCAAAGTGAAGGCGACAACGCTCTCGCTGTCAGTGCTGGTGGCAATCGAGATGTTCAACTCACTTAACGCCCTATCTGAAGACACCAGCCTGCTGAGGATGCCTCCGTGGGTCAACCCGTGGCTGCTCCTGGCGATGTCGGTGTCGTTTGGACTGCACTTCCTCATCCTCTACGTGCCATTCCTCGCAAACGTGTTCGGCATCGTGCCTCTCAGCTTGAACGAGTGGCTGCTGGTGCTGCTGGTTGCGCTTCCTGTGATTCTCATCGACGAGGTCCTCAAGTTTGTGGGCAGGTGCACGACCGCATCAGGCCCCAAGAGGCGATTAAAGAAGCAGAAGGGCGAGTGAAGGAAGCTAACAGCGGTCCTTTCAGACACCGCAGAAACTAATCAACAAATCAATTTGTTCAGAGTGTTCGGACCATGTAACAGTGGTCGCTAAAGGATGTTTATTCAGCAGTTAATATATATATGTCCAATACAAGGAACTGAAGTAGATAAAATTTCTCGAACGAGATCAAACTTAGCAGCACTGCTCTTGTTCTTTTAGTTTCTTGCACCTTGATTATATCCTGTGAATTATATGTAGTTAGTGTCTCTTGGAGATGAAATATTGCTTGTTTTCGCTGCAAATTATTTTGCCAACCAGAAGTGCAAATAACTATACATGGCGGGAACTACCGATTCCGCTTACTGTCGTTATGCCCCTGTTAAATGTGTCGTTGTCAGTTCTTTGTAACATATGCGAAGCACAAGAGTTTGGTCTGGCAAGGTTGACTAATTTAGTCATTGTTGCACTAAATTTGTGTGCTTTATATTTTGGAACAGATGTAATAATCTTCTTTGAGATGGTAACGAGTTACGCTAGAACTTTCCTGGGCAGTGAACACTAACTTCGGTGTGTCTAAGCTGAACTATGGATTGCTACAAAAAAATATACGCAATAAACACTAGTAAATCGGCGAGCAAGGCCATATGAACACATTGAATTCAAGGCAATACTGCCCGTCTTTATGACACATGTATTGTCCTTCGAATTCCCTTGCATTTCTGGCCGCCACTGGAGGAACAAACTGCTTCTTTTCTGTCTCTGCAATTAGCCAATCAACGAGATAAGGTTGCAGAATGCACTGCAGGATTTGTAGCTTTCAACCAAGTAAAATGCAGGGTATCCTCATCTTTGATGCGACGTACAGCTTACCTTTAGTTACTACAGGAACGAAGTAGATATTCTATCACTGCCGAAAATTCTTCTCTGAAAGCATGTTCTCAGAATAGTCGACTGCTCGTATTATTGCCTTATATTAGGTTATATTAGGTTAGGGTGTCAACGGATCGGATCAGATTTTGCTTCTACCATATACTTTACCACATTTTTTTCTCGGATTCGGATGATAATAAACAGTTGTGGATTTGGTGTCGGACACAGTTGATCGCTGATTCGGAACGAAATGGAACGAATTCGGGGCGAAAATAACATTAATCAGATGGGTACACATATGTACATCGTCAACCCACAGGACAAAATATAATCGCTCAACAACCTAATAACCTAGAAGTGGGCTTTCTGTACCATGTAATTGAGTTGTTGTTAACGGATGAACTCCACAACTCACTACCTACAAACTGTGCTCTATTAGTTTAGACATTTTGGTAGAGAATCGGAATATTCGGATTATAACCATCGCGTAATCCTAATTAATTTTTGGATAATCCATATTCAGATGCTATTTTACATACCATATCCTATACCGCATCCGGGTGTTAAGTTCGGAATCGTATATTTTATCGTCGAATTTTTTGAAACCGGATATGGATTCTGTAAAACGATTAGGCAGGGGATTCGGTGCAGAAATTGTCCTATCCATTTACATCCCTACCGTTAGTTAAACTTTAGAATGAGAAAGAAAAAGTTTATTTTAGGTACATCAGTGATTCATTGCTTGTACCTTCAGCGTACTAGCCTAGTCCACTCCTCCCCTTCCTGGGCCGCTTTCGACATTTGGTACAGAAAGCCCACTTCTCCCACCGCCGCGCGCCACCTCCACTCTTTCCCCACTCCTCCACCCATTCCGACCAAAGCCGTCGCCGCCATGGCCGTCGCCGTCCTGCATGTCCTGAGGTGGTTCCCCGGAGGCGAGGCCATCGACAGGGCCAATCACGCCTTGATCTCCTGCTCCGACGCCGAGGGAGGCCACGAGGACCGTATCAGCGCCCTCCACGACCACCTCATCCAGGAGATCCTCTCCCTACTCCCCGCCAAGGACGCCGCCCGCACCGCCGTGCTCGCCTCCCGATGGCGCCACTCTGGCGCTCCACGCCGCTCGTATTCCACGACCATCACCTCCTCCCGTCCTCTGAACCCAGACATGTCGCCGCCGTCGCCCGCGTCCTCGCCGCCCACCCGGGCCCCTTCCGCACCGTTAGCATCGGCTACTGCGACTTCGGCTGCCACGACCGCGAGCTCGCCGATTGGCCGCGCCTCCTCGCCGCCAGCGGCGTCCAGGACCTCGCCCTCGTCAACGAGCCCGCCGACTGCGACCGCCTCCCCGCCGTTCCCGGAGACGTCCTCCGCTGCGACTCGTTCCGCCGCCTCCTCCTCGGGTTCTGGAAGTTCCCCGACGCCGGCGCCGGCCTACCCGCTGGCGGAACGAAAGGATTCCCGCACCTCAGGGAGCTCATCCTGTTCGGCAACGACATGCCCGGTGGCCACGACCTCGATCGCCTGCTCGCCCGCAGCCCCGTTCTCCACACCTTCGCCGTCGCTCTCACCAAAATGTACGAGCACGTCCACCTCCGCAGCAACAGCTTCAGTTGCGTGCTCCTCTGGCATTGCTTCGTGGAGGAGGTCGCCGTCATGGACTCCCCGCTCCTGGAGCGGCTCATTCTCTGGGACATCCTCGCTGGCGAAAACTCATCGGTGGCTGTGAGGGTCAAGATTGCTGCCGGTGCGCCCAAGCTACGTGTGCTCGGCTACCTGGTGCGCCCAAACAGGTGGTGGTTGCTGGTAGAGATAGCAGCGAGTTAGGGTGATCTTTCTCGCTTTCTCTGTTTCTGAAAAAAGAGGTCTGGGGTTGTTTTTAGAATACTTCGAAACAGTGGCGGACCATTGTGGAGGCCAAAAGGGCCATGGCCCCCCCAACTCAACTACAATTTGCATAATACTACTTAGTACTTACAATATTTTATCATACAAAACACAAAATAATTCAAATTGGCCCCCTCAACTGCGATGTAGTGTCTTTTGGCCCCTCCAACAATGTTGGTCAAGGTCCGCCACTGCTTCGAAATACCGAAGTTTGAGCGATACTATAGTATTGATAACACAGTTTTTAGTCATACACAAACACATCAAAGTATTACAAACTGTAGTCTTTTCTAAGACTCTGGTATTCTTGAAACTTCAAAAATACTTTGCTACCAAACATAGCCTAGGTTGTTGGAATCAATCTTGTTATTGGTTTAAGCATATAGGATTAGTTCATGTTTATTTGTATTGCATGGCATTGTTGCCGTTTACTTTGTTAGTTAGCTGCATGTGTCATGCTGAGAGGAGTCCAGGCGGCCGAGTTGCGTGGCAGATAGAGATGGAGAAAGAAGTAGTTGCGGCATGCACCAAGTGTGAACTTATTCAGTAATCTGCAGAAACTTGCAAGCGAGTCAAAGTCTGTATGTGTAGGTGCTGTTAGTGGAGTGATTAGTGGATCAGGTGGTTAGGCCTTGGACCGTGAGTGTACATGCATGCAAAGGTGTGTGCGTGTGTACATACTAGTGGGTTAGTGGCTGCGTGATAGCCTAGGTGTATGGCTATTTAAGTCTTGTAGTCAGCTGGTTTTAGTTAAGTTGAACAAAAGAAAAGGACACAAGTGTGTGGTGCCAAACTCCTGCGTGTTCTTCTTCTCCATTGTGTATATGCGTGTGTTGTATCCGTGGGCAAATCCAACATAGGCGCTCTTGATCATGTGGCAAGTAAGATAGATCCCTGTTTCATTTGGTGCAGCTTGACACAAAGGCGAGCGCAAGCACCATGGTTCCAAGCGTCAAGATACTGGCCTTGAAGGTGAACTTCGGTGCCTTGAAGGAGGTCAAGATGCTGACCAGCATCCTCAGGTGCTTTCCCAATGTCGACACCCTGCACATCGAGGTAACATTTCAGTGCTCTGCACATTCATTCCATCAGTCGTCAATTTTGTTTCAGTCAGGTAATTAAACAGAACTACTGTTCACCGCTATGATTTTCCAGTCTATCATCGCTGCTAATGAACCCACTGGAAGGCACAATTCCAAATTCTGGAAAGAGCTCAGTCCCATAAAATGTGTGAAGTCTCAAGTAAAGAAGATATTCATCCATGAATTCCGTGGGGATCCGAGCGAAATCGAATTCCTCAAGTTCGCCGCCGGGAGTGCACCAAGGAGATATTTTCTTTGGCGCGTAAGGTGACTGCCAAATTGGTGGCTGTATCGGTTGGAGCATGGGCCTGCGACGAGTGTGTGCTGCTGTTGGTGGGGCCTAAAGGGGAGAATGTTTTGAGATTTTGCGAAGCATCTGATCTCTCAGTTGAGGACCCTTTCCATTGACGCACTTGAAGCTGGGTATTGTACTTCTTGACCCTAGCCTTTTTACTTAAGAGGTATCATGAATTCTTGTGCACGATGCTCGACACTCCTTCGGTTTGTAGGGATGGATACTCTTAGGAAAGGGCAGGTTTCAGGTTAGCATGAGTAACTGCAAGCACTGAACTCATGAGTAGAAACTACGTATTTACCATGTTATGTGCTATGTGTGTGATCAACATTGATCTATGTTCGATGCTGGTAGAAGTGAAGGACATGCTTACTATCCGGTCCTTTTTTCGTTGTGATGCCCATTCAACAATGTTAGTTGTGATGCTGCTTTTAATTTCCGTTTCATTCAAAACTAGGCATCATTCTATCTATGGGTAGCAGATATTACATATGCCTGCCAAGATCATGCATGCACCTCTGCCAGGCTTTTTTGTTGTTAATAGAACCATGCCTAGTAAGAAGCATGCAGTGCATCAGAGCATGTAATTGTTTGTTCAGCCCACTGAACTATACATGCGCTCTACTCAGCATGTTCGACAATCAACAAGCGTGCTGAAGGACTGCAGCCGTTTTATCGAAATACTTGCAAACAACAAAAATCTTGGGTTAGCTGGACGCTGTGTTTCCTTCTTTTATAGGAAAAAAAATGAGCATGTTTCTAACCAAGATATCCGCACAGTGCATTAAAAGTAAGAGCAAGCAAACTCACCTCATGGGTAGAAGCTGTCTATCTGATTTCTGAAGCAATGTAGTCATCATTGTTCTGGGAAGCATAGTGGCTAGTCCTGCTTGTGCTCGTTAGGTTCTGATGTATTGCCATTGCTGCAACTCCTGTCTTTTCCGATTTGAGTATTTTGCGCCACTGTCTGCCTGATAGGCAATAAAAAGATTATGTAGAAGAGCGTCCAGCTTCCAAGTTTGTAGGGATCTGTAATCTGAATGCTACAAAAAATGGAACTGGGCATTGAGATGCCTGCAGATGGGAGAAGCCCTAACGACGTTGTTGATTGATTGGTTATTTGTGCAAGTCGTAGTGCCAGGGCAGTGGCTACGGCTGGATTAGTTACCATCGTTGCTAGTACTGAAAAGCTAGTTACGAGTAAAGGTACTGAAAAGCTATTGTATCTAGTTGTACAAGAAGAAATTTCCATGGTTTACTTGTCTGCACTCTGTTTTCCTGATCAGATTATCAGCACAGTCAAGCTGAACTGTTGCAGTGTTGGACTGATTCTCCATCTGTTGTGCATTCTAACTACAGTCTACAGTACTGTTATGCACGGGTTTAACCGCATTTCTGTCGGGCATTATTACAAGCTGAATTTGTAGGAAAAAGGAGGGTACATTTCGTCTAATACTACAGTTTTCTGCGTATATGCTGGAGATCAGGTGCTTTCGTCAAAACACGTGCGATCGTTGTATTTCCATCACCACCAGGAAGCCCATCGACATGGGCACATGTTGATCACGGTCGGACTCGATCATAAATTACGGGGGAATGATATCTAGAGATGCAAGTGGGTCAGCATTACAGTACCCTCTGACCCTGCTTAGTTCAATCAAGTGAAATGAAATTTCAAAATCACAACGCTTTTTCAAAAAACTAGTTCATTTGTTTGAACTATGGAGGGTCGGAAACCCACTTGCATCTCTTGTACTAGGGCAAAGTCCAGGATGGATTATGTTGGGTAGTGAAAAAATTATACAATGTACAAAGGGGTTGGTGCTATGGAAGAGCACTAAGAGACAAAAGCAAAACAAAAAAAATCTTACTTCCAACTCCATGCATTGTCGAGCAAAATGAACTATAAAGAACACCGCTTCCTCCCGCGTCTTCCCCGTCTTCTTCCTTGGTTCTTCTAAATGTGGACCAGCTGGCCCCTCCCCCTCTCCTCTCCGGCGATAGCCGGGGTTGAGTCCGTCGAGCGTCCCTAGATTCGTGCAATCTTTGAGTTGTAAGATTTACCCAGTTGCGCATGGGTTGTAACTGAGATTTTGTAGTTGCACATGTGTGTTGCTACTGAGGCAAACATATCCAAACTGTTGAATTTGCATCAGCCTAAAAATTGTACATGACTTGCAACCGAAAATTTCGTGACGTGATTTAACTAAATCCCAATCGAAATGCCCAAATATATATTTATGTCGTCCTGAATCTTCGGAAACGAACAGAATGATGCATATCAAATTGGAAAGCCTAATAAAGATGCGCCTACAAAGGCACACAGTGATCATCCGCCACAGCAGCCAGGCTGGACCTGATCTTCTTTTTCTTCATCATCATCTTCTTCTATTTCTTCTTCTTCTTCTTCTTCTTCTTCGCCAGCGCGCTACAACATGCACGCACGTCACGGCCGCGACCGTGGTTGGATTCGCACCTCGCACGAAGCGTCCCGACATGCCTCCCGACACACGATACCATCAGGCCATTGTCGGCGCGTTTGGGAAAACTCGTGTCTGGGATCGTGAGCACCACGTCGAACACCCCATCCGAGCGTTGTACGTCGGCCGCGAGACTGCCCATCGCCGGCTCCGGCAGCCACACCCTTGTCCCCCACGCAACCACCGTGCTCCGCACCGTCTTTCCCTTCTTGGCGTGGTCGTATGCGAGCTCGCTGACCTGCGGCGCTGCACCGAAGGCGAGCAGGAAGCCATGGTAGCTTTTTTTTTTTTTTGAGAAAACGCAAAGGAGTCTTTGCGCTTTATTCATTGAAAAGATAGAGTTCATTACAGTCCTCCTAGGAGGTGAAGTTTATGCTAGAATTGAAATCAATGTACATCCCAGGTGGGCGGCAAGATGACTCGCAGGCCATGCGCACCGGCTCTTGCCCACTGCTTAGCTTCTTCCTTGATCTTGTCGACCAAAACATGGACTAGGGGCTGGGCACCTTCAAAAATGCAGTCGTTGCGTTGCTTCCAAACCATCCACGGTGTCAAGAGGGTGATGGAGGCAAGACCTTTTTGCAGCTGCTTGGGGGTGTCCTGCTTGGCCCGGATCCACCAGTCCATGAGGGAGCGTTCCTGGTTCGGAGCAGCGACCGTCATCCTCAGCCAGGCAAGGATTTCGTGCCAAGTTTGCCTCGTGAAGGGGCACTCCAGAAGGAGATGGTGCATCGTCTCAGGGGCTTGATCACAGAGCGGGCAGCGAGGCTGGTGTTGGAGGCCTCGACGAGCAAGTCGATCAGCGGTCCAGCACCTGTCCATGTTCGCAAGCCAGTGGAAAAACTTCACACGTGGCGGCGCCCACGTTTTCCAAATGAGCTTCCAGGAGAAGCACAGCGTGGAGCCATGGAAGGTGGCGAGGTAGCAGGAGTTGGCAGTGTAGACGCCGTTGGCAGTCCAAAGCCAGATCAGCCGGTCCGGGTCCTCTGAGAGCTGAGTGTGCTCGATCGAGAGCCAAACTTGCAGGAATTGGCCTATCTCGTGTATGCCCAGCGTCCCTTGAATGTCTCGAGCCCAGGCGTGGTTCTGCAGTCCGTCGGCGACAGTCCTGACCTTGACAGTCCATGGTAGCTGACATGGATAGTCGTGACGAGTTCGTCACACACGCGGCCGAAAAGGCTCCGGAAGGCGATGCTGACCGTGAGGTTGAACACCGGTTCCATCGCGGGCAGGCCGTCAAGGCCGGAGACGGCGATGATCATGACGGAGTAGTTTGGGTCCTTGTATGTCTCATGCGACCAAATTATTTGGGCTATTTGGAATTGTCGAAATGATGTGGTTTTTAACAAAATTAGAGATTCTCATTTTTTGCAGGTGGTTCACCAAGCCCTTTATTGGATACATATGTGGTCCTTCCCCTTGCCACAGGACCAACGAGCACTCATGGATTTTGGATGTACCCGGTTGATGTCGGTGGTCCGGGCTATTTTCAACCAAAATGGATGGCAGCATACTAGAAGAGTTCAACATGTGTAGTTTTCGTTTGTCTGTTTTATTTCGCTGGCTGATTCATGTAGCCACCGTAGTTGATCCCTAAATGTAATAATTTCGACTTACATACTTGCACACTTGGTTACTTTTTTCATTTTTAATATAAATTGTCTGTGTGCATCGTCATGATGCAGAGTCTGGGGCTATGCTCCCATTTCTATAAAAAAATGCGACCAAATTATCTAGGCGAGGAGACAGCAAAACAATAGGGGGCCGATCATGTTGGCGGTGATCTTGCAGCAACCGGTGAAGCAAGTATTCGCCGCTCCGGGTGCCTGCGAAGGGCTTCCCCCGGCGTGTGGTGTAGCCGCATCCATCTCCGTTGCCAGACGGTGAGACGGGGAGCCGCGTCCATATACAAGGACATCATCGCCGTCGACGGTAATCTTGTGCTTCTCCTGCGTGCCCTCACGTCTATATAGATCCATGAAAACCGAAACCTTACTTTCGGCCGGAATTACACTTTCCTTGTACCCGAGCAATGCCGCGTTGTGGATTGGTTGATCCGATCGTGTTGGGATTTGAGATTGTTCGCTGCGGTTTCCTGCCTTGCATGTAGGCTACAGCCGCTACACTGCGCATATTCCTACTTAGCTCTCGTTCTGAAACATTTTTGAAAAGAGCAACTCTACCTTGGTGTTATTCATGCAAAAAGATGATTTTGCAATTAACTCTAATAGATCGCTTAAACCCATTCCTTAAAATATTTTTAACACAGGTCTGCATATTTTTGTAGGTTTTAAGGAATGCATGCTTTGACATATTCCTTATAATGCATTTTTTTATATTATTCCATTTTTTTCTAAACTCCATTGTCCCAACAAAATAATTCAAACATTTTTTGCCACAAAAATTAGTTAATTGAAACTTTGGTATTTCTATCGAGGCAGAGCTACCCAACGCACAACAAAATCCACAGCATGAGGCGGCTCTCTAACATGCATGCATGTAGTGAAAAAAATGACGTCATGGACGTCATCATTTAAATTCTCCTTAATGATAAAATTTAGAAGACTTTATCTCTCAAATGACTAATTAGATTGAAAATTCATGTTTACCATTGTTTTAGTCAAGATGAGATCTTTAAAATTAGATTGCATGTTGTCATATTTTGACAACTTATTTTCGTCGTTAATTGTAATATTATTTTCACTAACTTGACACGTTGTAATAACATGGTTATCATGTTTCTGTATCCCATTTGCACCAATGTAAGACTAAATGACACAACTTCGTGTGGAATAATACAATTTGTCAGGTCTTGAAACATGGTTAAAACCCTTCCTCCCCAGCTATGTGTATCAGCGCTAATATCTAGAAACATATAAAACATTATACGATAACCATGTACAATTATCATGGCAGTTGTTTGTTGATAATCTTGCAATCATAGTGTTATAATTCGGTAATTTGTGTCGCACCCGATATGTAGCCATGTTGCAAATGTCTAAAAACATGTAAAATTTATCTACTACTCCGCCGTTGTCGGGCAACATACTCAGTGGCCGCCTTCCGCATGCCACCTCCAGCAGAACAACACCGAAGCTATAGACGTCGGACTCCGAACTGGCCCTGCCGGTGACCATGCACGCCGGGTCCACGTACCCCGGCGTCCCCGACACGGAGGTCATCGTCTGCATCCCGACGGCGTGGTCGATGAACCTCGCCAGACCGAAGTCTCCTAGCTTGGCACCGAAGGACTCGTCCAGCATCACGTTGCTAGGCTTGATGTCGCGGTGTATGACGCATTGCCCCCACTCCTCGTGGAGGTAAAGCATGGCAGAACCCAGCCCAAGTACTATGTTCATCCTGTCGGTCAGTCGTTGCAGCACAAATCATCAGCTTAAATGCTTAATCACATGTATGCAGGATTAATTTGTGCAAAATAAACAATTCTCTTTTAAGTCGGCAATGATAAGTTACCTCATTGGCCATGTCAAGAAGGTGCCGTTGCCATGGAGATGGATGTCCAGGCTGCGGTTGAGCATGAGTTCGTAGACGAGCAGGAGCTCGTTGCGGCCATGGCACCAGCCGACGAGTTGCACCAGGTTCCGGTGGCCCAGCTTGCTTATGACCTTGATCTCTGAAGCGTACTCCTTCTTCCCCTGCATGGAAGAATCCTTGGAGAACCTCTTTATAGCCACGGGGAGGCCAAGCTGTTTCAGGTAGCCTCGGTATACCGCGCCGAATCCGCCTTGTCCGAGCTTCTCCTCCGCCGCGAAGTTCCTCGTTGCCTCGAGGAGCTCGTGGTACGGAAATCGCCTCGGTCCCGTCCCCAGCTCAATCTCCAGCATCGGCTCGCCGTCGTCGTCTTCTTCTGAGCCCATGTCATCCTCCTCAACCTCTCGCTTCTTCTTGTTCCGGCGACGTATTAAGATTATTGCAGTGGCGATGACAAGCACAAGGAACAACGTTGCGCCGGCACTTGCTCCCGCTATGACTCCTGAACCGTGGGTGCTCGGGGAGAGTGGTGGCAGTCCACTAGGTGGTGGTACCGGCGGTGCGACGGCCTTGGGTTCCAACGACGAGTTGAAGTACCATGAACGTAGCCGGTGTAGCTCCACGGATGTGGATGTCCCGGCGGAGAAGCCGACGGCAACCTGCTCCGGCAGTTCGCTCTTGAGGTCAACCTTGGAGCTAAGGCTGTAATTCAGTTGTAGGCCGTCACCGAGCCATAGCGTCAGAGCCAGGATGCTGGAAATGTTGTGGTACTCTATGACAGCGACCATGTTCCCCATGAGGCTGAAGCTCGGTAGGGACTTGGTTACCACGGATCGAACGGAGTTGACGTCGATGCCGATGTGGTCGTAGGTGGCGTCTGGGTCAGACACCGCGGTGTCGTTGAAGGTGTCGAACTCGACGGCCACGAACCGGGTGTCGCCCGACGCCGTGGCGTCCGCGCTCTGGTTGGTGAGGCCGAGGTCGTAGCCGTAGGAATCGTTGGGGAGGAGGGACGGATAGCTCGCGAGGAAGAATGTCATGCCTTTGCCCTTGTTGATGTTGTCGATGGCGATGGTGAAGTTGAAACGAGTGGTGAAGCTGGCCACCTCGCCGGTGGCCTTGTCCCAGAGCAGCATTGGGTGGGCGTTATAGGACACCCGGCCCGCGCTCTTGCCGATGCCGTCGTACTTGTTGGCGCTGATGTCGAACAATCCAGGGGTGAAGGAGGCATCTCCTTCGATTCGGAAGTCCTTCTGGTCGTCGGAGCTGAAAGTGGAGTAGTTGAAGAACAAGGAGGCGGCCGGAGGAAGGAGGTAGCAGCAAACAGAGAGGACGAGGAGAGCACAAGTGGCTCTCAAAAAGAGAGGCACACAGAAGTTTGCAAAAGGTGAGGCTCTCGCGACCATGGGGACGACGGGGAACGGCACGCCGCCGCCGCCCTGATCTCCCTCTGCCGGCCACCTCTGCCTCCCGCGCGACAAGATCCGCCCCCCCTGCGGCGTCCTCTCTCCGTCCATCTCGGCATCCGGCGCTCCCGTCGCGAGGGTCGCTGCGGCCCCTTTGTTCCGTGACCTCCGCAAGCTCCGCCGCAGGCTCGAGTTCGGCCACCTCCAGCAGCCGCTAGGCTGGCTCTTCCTCAGCTCCGGCCTCTCCGCAAGTGAAGCTGGCGTGGGAGATGAGCTCCGCCGACCTCGCGCCGTCTCTCGCGTCCTCGCCGGCCACGGCCCCGTCGTCCGCCGCGCCACCGCCCTCTGCCACCGGGCTGCCTGCTGCCGGTACTCCGCCAGCCCTGTCCGCTGATCGCTCCGGCATGGATGGGGAGCTCCGGTCCGGGCCGCTGCAGCCTGAGCTGGCCCCCTCCGCTGCGCCGCGGCCTCCTTTGTGGGCTTCTGCTGATGGAGACGATGACGAAGATGAAGAGCTGGCCCCCCAATCGCCGCCGGCTGCCGCCAAGACCTACGCTGGTGCTGATGTCGAAGAGGAAAAGGGCAATGTGGTGGAGATGGCCCAGCGGACGTTGTTGGCGGCCTCCACCCACCATCGGCCTCTGCCGGCGGCCGCCGCTGCGGCACCGTCGGCCGCTGTTTCCTTGCGTCCTCGTCAGACTCCCCCGCCACCGCCCGCCGTCATCCCGGCCGGCTTCACCCCCCGCGTGGTCCTGCTCCCACAGGATCCTCCGCGCCCCCCGCTCCGTTCTGTGGTCATTGGCGACCTGAGCTCCTTGCTCGACGGGTCGGAGGCGCAGCTTGAGGAGGGGCCCCTGCTCCTGCCTCAACTGGATCCGTCGGAGATGGAAGTGCCCGCACTGGCCGAGCTCAAGCCACAGGAGCTGGGAATGCCGACGTCGCTTGCGCCGGAGGTGGAAGGCGATGAGCTTGCCTGGCAGGAGGTTCGCAACAAGCGGCGCCCGCTGCAGAGCCAGGCGCCCCCCTCTCCTCCTCGCACCAGTGAAGACCGCGCCATGGCTTTCAGGCGACGGGTTCATGGCCGATGTTTCCGCTGCCTGGCGCCCGACCATCGCGTGGCGGGCTGCCACGGTGACATCCGCTGCCTTGCCTGCGACTGCTCCGGCCATCGGGAGCGTGACTGCCTGCAGCGCCAGAAGCCCACCCAAGCGCCCCTCCGCTCCAAGTCGCCGGCTTCCAGTCCATGCCGTCCTTTGGACCGCTCATGGGCATCTGTTGCCGCGCCCCCTCCCATGCCTGGGGATCGGGGCCCCCCAGCTCGTGCGCAACCATTGGCAAGCTCGTCTGCTCCCCTGAAGTGTTGATGAGATCCCTTGTCGAGGAGCAAGCGGCGTTGATGCGGGCAGAGGCACAAGGCTTTGTTGCGTCTCAGCTCGAGGAGATGGTCGCGTCTCAGGTCGCGATGACGAAGGCTGTGCAGGGTTTGATGGAGCGGATTGCGAGTTGTTTGGAGCGGGCCGAGGTCGCTCTAGAGAGGCTCTCGTTGGGGTCCGCTGTGGTTCCGTTGTCTCCTGCACCGCCTCCGCTTGCTGGGATCGACGTTGGCTACACGGACGGTGACTTGCAGCTCTTTGGTCCCTTCTCTCCTAGGGACGCGACCATTTCGGCGACGAAGGTTGCTTTGGAGCACGCCTTTACGTTGGTTGAGACCACGCCGGACGTGTTGGAGTCTGCCGGGCCTGGGGCATTGGAGGAGCCGGGCCTGGAACAAATCGTAGAAAGTGTTTGAAGTACCCCTTAAAACTGTTTTGCGGTATCACGTGGTGTCAAACAGAACAGATCCCCTAAATCCGTATCTGACGACCCATCACTAGCATGCGTGCCCTGCAGCAAAGGTGGCGTGCACTTCCTCTACCGCATATGGAGAACACAGCTGAAACTTCTGTTGTATTGGCTCGTGGCGCAAATCGAGCTCGAGCTGAGCCAGTTCACCTCGAGCTGGCATTTTGTTTTATATTTTATTGATTAAAATGAAGAGAGTTGCTCGATTAATTACGGGAAACCGGTTAATGGTGCAAATCGAGAGTTGGCATATTGGCTCGTGGTGCAAGTCGAGCCAAGCCTCGCATACAGTAGAGCTGGTTGACAGCCCGTGAGCTTAAGCTACCGGAAATTCCTCTTTTAGAAAAACAAACTCCATTAATCCACCTACCAATGGAGGACCCAGCCGATCCTCTCCAGATTGATGAATATATGGAGGGCCCGACCAGCCAACTTGATAATGAATTATAAGTGTGGAGTACTTTTCTCCTTGCAAGTCATTTTCTTTCCTTACAGGAGCTAATATATATATTCAGAATTCGAGCAACTTTCGAGTCTTAAGATAAATTTTCATAAAAGTGAATTGTTTTACTTTGGCGAGGCTCGAGAAAACATCGCCTTGTATGCTGAACTTTTTGGCTGTGAGCAAGATCAATTTCCTATCAACTATTTGGGTATTCCGATTCGTTATTAGAAACTTACAAATGTTGAATGGAAAAAGGTGGAGGAAAGACTTCAATTACGCTTAAATAGCTGGAAAGGCAAACTCTTATCCCTGGGGTGGAAGATTTGTTCTCATAAACTCAGTACTAATAAACATGGTACTGTACATGATTTCATTCTTCCAATTGCGCAAAGGAGTCTTAAAAAGATTGGATTATTTCCGGTCTAGATTCTTTTGGCAAGGGGATTGTGAGAAGAAAAAATATCGTCTGACTAAATGGAGTGTGGTTTGTTGCCCTAAAGACCAAGGAGGGCTCGGAATTCATGACCTTGAGGTCAAGAATAGAACCTTTCTAGGTAAATGGCTCTTCAAACTTTTATCGGAGGATGGAGTTTGGCAAACCCTCCTTAGGAGAAAGTATGTGGGAGATCAAGTTGTTTCTCAGGTTTTTTGGAAACCTGGCGATTCACACTTCTGAGCTGGCCTCATGGCTACAAAGAAGTTTTTTTTTTCCAACATGGATCTTTCTCAATTACGGATAGATCGGAAATTCGTTTCTGGGAGGATAAATGGCTAGGCCATTCTACCCTTAAAGAACAATATCCGGCTCTGTACACTATTGTACGAAACAAAAGCGACACGATCGCGAAGGTGTTGGGTGCCTCCCCACCAGATGTTTCGTTCAGAAGAAGTTTACTTGGAACGAGACAAGCATCCTGGAATGCCTTGCTCATCCGATTGGATTCAGTCCAATTGTCGGAAGGTCTAGATAAATTTCAATGGAATCTTATGAAGAATGGCAAATTCTCGGTTGATTCTATGTATAGAGCACTAATTCTATCCGAAGTGCCAATCGATATTAAGGATAATAACAAAAATTGGAAAATGAAGATCCCGCTTAAAACTAAAGTGTTTGTGTGTTATCTTCGTTGGGGTGTAATTCTTACAAAAGACAACCTTGCTAAGCGTAATTGGCACGGAAGTAAAAAGTGTGTTTTATGTCAACATGACGAGACCATTAAACACTTATTCTTCTAGTGCGAATTCGCCAGGTCTATATGGTCAGCCATCCAGATAGGAGCTTACAACAAGACTAATCTCTTTATCTAAAAAGGAGCTAATATATGCTTCATGCTCCTGTGAGAAAAAAAAAGACAAGTTGGAGTCATTTTGATGTTAAATTTCGAGCTTACAACAAGACTAATTGGGACTTTTCGTGAACATGTCACTGCGCAGGGGATTTTTTAAGTGCAGTGGTGTTTTTTGAATTTTTTTTAAAATGATGATACCGTTAGTGTCAAGATGATGTACAATAAATAATTTTCCTGGAGAGGTAAGTGGGACTTTTTGTGAACATGACTCAAACCAACCAAGCAATTAGCTTTAAACTTTATTGTACTTGTTTGAGATGATGTCCGCGTTGAAAATAATTTTCCTGGAGAGTGAGATCCTGACTATTGGCGGATACAATGATACTATTGAGTTTTATGCTGATATGGTTAATTTACATGTGGGGTACTCTCCCTATTAAGTACTTAGGTGTACCAGTAACCTTCTCAAACTTGAAAATTATAGTTTTGGATTCTTTGGACGCTTACTTGATGAAAAAGATAGATGCATGGATCTGTGACTCTTCTTCCTCGGGTGCTGGATTAACCTTGTTGGATTCATGCCCTTTGGGATCCGCTCATACTATATGTCCATGTTCTTACTTAACCAAGATTTCATTGAAAAATTAGACAAAAAGAAGGTTCTTTCTGGATGGAAGAAAAGGGCTTATTAGATGGTTAACCGGAAACAGTTTTACAGATCCAAAAATAAAGGTGGTCTGCCTTTGAAGGATTTAAGGAACCAAACATCTGTAAATGGTGGTGGAAGTTTAATACTCAAGAGTCAAGATGGGTTGTGGCAGAAATTTTCAAAGCTATATGAAAGCTCGAATTAATGAATCTCCTTGCTATAAAGATTTTTTAAAAATTAAGGAAACTTACTTTCCAGGAATTTGAGCAGAGGAATTTTTGTTTGAACAAAGGAATTTTTGTTAGAAACCTGGACCGATTCCGCTCCAGTTACTATCAGTATCCCCTGCTCTCTGACATCTGTCATGTCATGCACATGATTTTACTTTTGCTCAAGTTTTCCAGTCCAATTTTTCAATATTCCCTTTAAAAGAAGGTTGCTCCCTGATCTGTTAATGCAATGGAATAATATTAAGACCTTGGTGTGCAAATTCCCATAACTCAAATCCCCGATGGGATTATTTGGTCACTCACCTCTAAAAAAATATTTTCTACCTTTTCTCTGTATCAATTGTTCAAGAGAAACATTTTTAGAGATCACAATAACGGTATCTAGAAAGCTAGAATCCCCTTGAACATATTTTTTATATGGAAGTTATTTCAGGAGCTATACTTACTAGAGAGAATACGAGGACGAGAAAGTAGGAAGGGTCTCCTAGGGTGGATATTTCGTGCTCCCGCACTCTAATAATCTCACTATTTTTTTAAAAAAATTGAAAAACATATTTAAAGATTCAAAAAATCTGAAACAAATCAAGCATGTTCTCAATGATAAATCCTACAAGCGCGCAAAATCTCAATGCAAAATACTTTCCGTTTTGAGCTACATAAAATCGACAGATGTATAGATCTGACAATAGTGAACAATGTACAGTTTCAAATCTCCAACTTTTGTCATTTTTGTGTAGTCCATAATACAAATAATTTCGCACTATATTTTGCCCCTTATAGTATACATCATTAACAACATGTAGAATGTTTTTAAGATTTTTTGAAATTTTAAATATATTGTTTGAATCTTATAAAATGGTGGGATCTCTCGACCCCGGGAGCCAAAATGACTTTTTCGAGGCTCCTAGATGTTCCTTCTTGAAACGACAAGGATGTCGCCTAGAGGGGGGGGGAGGGGGGGGGGTGGGGGGGGGGGGGGTTGAATAGGCAATTAAAACTTTTCCGGTTTAGGCTTGATAATTGCGGAATAAAACTAGGTGTTTAAAATAATAAGCCAACAACCTAAATACACTAGGTTCACCTATGTGCACCAACAAGTTATGCTAAGCAAGACAAGGAACAAGTTGATAGCGATATAGAATACTTCAAGCACGAAGGTTATCACAATGTAAAGTGTATAAGTAAAGAGCTCGGGTATAGAGATAACCGAGGCACGCGGAGACGAGGATATATTCCCGAGTTCCTCCTTTTTAGGGGAGTACGTCTCATTGGAGATGTGTGAGCCACCACAACAGGTCGGTCTCAACGCCACAAAGGCTTCACCTTCTTCTCCGATGAACAGCAGCACAAAAGGTTTGGTTCACCTTTCACTATCGGAATCCTTCGAGGCAGAATCCGGAGCCTTTACAACAACAACCAGGGGCACAACCCACAACTGTATTGGGGGGCTCCCGGATGGCTACAAGTGGCCACAAAAGGTCTCAACCACCACAATGGCGTCTAGCATCCAAAGACCCAAGAGTAACAAGCTCACAAACTTTCAACTTCCACGAATCCTCGTGGAGAGAGCAAACCGATGCACAAAAGCAAAGGCAAGAACACAAGAAGTGCTCAACTCCTTCACTCCCAAATCCCACCAAAAGCAACTAATGCTTGTGGGGGGAGAAGAGAGGAAGAATAAAGAAGAACTCAATAAATGGAACTCCAAGATCTAGATCGAAAGGGTTCCCCTCACTTAGAGGAGAGATGGATTGATGGAAATGTAGATCTAAATCTCCTCTCTCTTTTCCCTCAAAGATATGCAAGAATCATGGGAGGAATTGAGAGAGGCAAGCTTTCCAAGGTCAACAATGAAGGCGAGAGATGGGGAAAAAATGTGTTTGGAAAAGCTGCACACATTGGGGAAGAAGGGGGCCTTTTTATAGGTCCCCAGAAAAATAGCCATTGCAGGAAACTTCACACCGGAGACTCCGGACACATTCCAGTAAGTTTCTGGCCTGGGTCCAGGGGCTGAACCACCTTGAGGCTTGGAGCAGGTCAGACCGGAATCTTTTGGTCCAAAGACCGGAGACTCCGGCCTTGGGCGGAGACTCCGCCCTTCCTCCGGTAACTTTCCGGTAACACTCCGGACAGGGTCCAGGGAGTGAACCAACTTGAGCCTCTTCGACTGAATCCCCTGAGACCGGATACTCCGGTTGGGGCACACCAGAGACTCCGGCCTAGAAAACCAGCAAAACTGCAAACCCAATAACTTTCACGTACGAAATCCAAATCAGGTGAAACCAATTTTGTTGGAAAGATAGCGACAAGAGCTTTCCTCATGCGAAATATTAAGAACCATAAATAGAGTAAAGTCACCACCCATGGGAAGGTGTGGAACTTTCCTCAAGGATAAACCGATAATATTTCCAAACCCGAAACACAACAAGTTTATCATCCGGACTCCGTTTTCTATGATCTTGGGCTTGTTTCGAAGATAATCACAAGCTCTACAAGATCATGCATAAACACATCATAGTCCATCATGTGAGGAGGAGAACACAAGAGGAGAGTTTGACCTCTCTAAAAAATACGGACCGGTAAAACCTCCAACATCAAAAACATCACAAGATATTCAAATGAGATCCCTTTTTGATAAACTAGAGCTTGGTATGGAGATGAACACAAGATCTAAATTCTCACATGGATAAAAGTCAAATAAGAACCAAGAAAGATGATATGCCCAATATGCAAAGGTTTGAGCTCTCCACAAAGATACGATCAAGTTACTCACTTGAGAGCCCCTCTTGATAGTACGCCGTCTATCCTATAACCCGGTCTCCCACTACCACGAGACCGGTAAAATAGAAACCTATCAAGATCATACCTTTGCCTTGAGCATTCCACTTGAGCTAGATGATGACTTGACTCCCTCAAGTTGGAACACCTTTCTTGATTGTGCTTACTTGCACATACTTGATGAAGACTTCTCCAAATGCTCCCCCATACTCCATTATGGGAGAGCCTCGCTAAGCTCCGTCTTCATGTATCCATTGCAAGCTTCAATCAAATGATATCTTTCGAGATGGATCATATTGAATTTGCACTTCATAATCTTCTCTCTCTTCACAAAGATGATGTCTTGAATACTTCAAGACATACTTGCAATATGCTCAACTATACACATGATCATTCTTCATATAAACCCTTGAATAGAGCATTGATCATCATGTAATTTTCTAGAGTCCAACACATGGACTCCAATCTTTTCCTATGGACAAGATCTACAAGTATATCTCAATGCAAACATTAGTCCATAAGGATTGTCATTAATTACCAAAACCACACATGGGGGCACCATGCACTTTCACTTCTGTGATAATATTTACGCACCAAACCACCTATTCTTTACTTGTGGAACTTCTAAGCTGGTTCCGGGTGCGGCAGCGTTTGGTTCGTTCCTGGGCACGTCAACTTGTGCTTGATCTTTCTGGCAAAGTTTAGGGTGGTTTTACGCATTTATCTTGGCGAAGAGAAAATGTGTACCTTGTTAGCTGCATATTTTGGTCATCCTCTCCAAATTGATGATATAAGCCCCCGCCCAGCAAAATTGATAATATTTGAGAGGCGGGGACTTAATCTACTAGCAACTTTCAAATCATTTTTTATAGAATTCAGACAACTTGATAAAGTTTACTAGGGATTATCATGCTTTACTTTTTTTAAACCCGGGTGAATTTGGAATCACCAAGTACCTGGCAGCTCTAGACTATATCACCCTTCTTCCTTTTTTTCACAGTGCAGACGTGCCATTTCCTTACGCATGGCAGGAACGATGCAATAGCATACACGAGAATAATATATCATTTGGATTTTTTAACTTGGTTATTTGATTGAATGTCTTAACTCCTTTTCTCTATGAGCTAATTAAGGAGAGGAAAAATTGCATGCCCATTTTCAAGGTGTATATCTCAAATAGGGAGCACTCATTTTGAAATAAGATAAGAATTAGAACGCAATTCCAAATTTATTGTATTCTCCTCATCTGCTTGCTCTAACGGTCCCAAATTGTATCTCTGCATCACGAATTGAGTGTTGTGGTGTTTCAAAATCACTATTCACGAGGGACGGTGGGTAGAAAATCTATTTTTTAATCAAATTCACGTTTGTTACAAAATCACGATTCACTAGAGCAGGAGGAAAGGCTATTTCGGAGTGAAAATATCCGATGGGAACCAACTTTAAGGGAAACCCGTGAAATCCTCGAAAGAATTGTGTTTAAAAGTTCAAAAAAAAATCAATCGAGCAAATAACCCATATAGAAGAAGGCCTATTCTTCCGGAACGGGGCCTGCTGCCCTAGTCACGCCTTTTGTGGAAGCCCTAAAATCTCTCAAATACTGTAGAAGGCCGAAATATAATAGACACAGACGAGCCCGATTTACAAATGGGCCCATATTAGCACTAATGCGCGAAATGGTCACGACATACGATCAGGACAATCCGCACGTGATTGATCTGAAAAGAAATCTTCGGCCATGAGCACTCGCACGCGCACAGCTAGTGACACGCGTACGCACATGCAGTCACGTGATGAATAAGAAATGCACTTGCTGGTGACTCGCTAACTTTATGGTGTAGCTAGGGAAGTTCAAATTCAAACACGCCCGGCTTCCAATTTCATAGACACGAGTGCAAGATGATTTATCATTTTCTTGCAAATGATGGCAAGCTTCTCGATCGTAGTAGAAATGATGGCCAACTTTTGAACGCCACTATTGAGTGGAGTTTCCTTAGAGCGGATCCTCCAAAATTGCACGTCAAAACATCACCGTAGATTAAAATCGAACGGTTGGCAACTTGTTTTGTTCCAGCTTCTAAAATCCGAGCGATCCCTCCTTATAAATTTCCCAACTTTTTTATTGCTTTAGGTCTTAGGGCACCATCAAAGTTGAAATATGGTCGGTAATGATCATGGACCTTTACGGTATGCTCGGTCTAAATCAGGAGTTCTTGCAATCAAGCCATATGAATAAAACACATGTTACATCTATATTCTAACTGTCACACACGGTTTGGGGAAAGCATTTGCCACTCTCGCAAATAAAGGACATATTTCTATATGAAAACCACCATCAACTTGAGATCAACCAGCGACAAGAATGGAAGAACGAGGGATGCGAGACCATGGCGATGTTGTCTAGCTCCTCCTCTAGCGTGCGGTCATGTGCTACACGCCTACACATAGCTCCATCTCCCATTCGCTTAACCCCTCTTCCTACAGCCTCTAGTCACAAGCTGGCTACCCAACAAATCAAGCCACCTCCTGCCTTGAGTCGCACCACCATTCCTCGCTCACTTATCAATCCATCAATGGACTAGGAAATAAGAACAAGCAGAGGAGAAGAAAAATTGAGCTCACATCACAAGTCCGAAGGACAAGAGACCGAAAGTGGCGAAAAAATAAGATAACTTATGTTGTTATTCATGCACTTCACGAATTCATACATCGTACTGTTCTTTGCTCAAGCAGTGAACCTCTCCAACACGCGAAACTCGTAGCTCGTGTACTTGATCAGTGGGAGAGGACCGTACTAGGGTGGCAGACGAAGCTGGAGGTGCTCGAACATGCCATGACCATGGGCCGCAGCCGGTGAGGTCATATCGATCAGAGGGATTAGGGAGTGGTCAGGCGGATTGGGATTTTTTTTTGTAGGTTTTCAATCGAGTCTATTTTGGAACAAATGGGTAAGGATTTGGTTCTACCAATTCAAGAGAATTCGAGGCTCTAGACACTAATTTCTCATCTCAAACTAGCCGCTTGTGCACTATTCATGACCCTACGGTCAACGTGGCAAGCCCTGTCGGCTTGATTTACCTGGCCTCATTTTACCGTTGTGCACCAATTTGCATCCGCGGAACAAGTTTAGGGACGCGATCAAACAAGTTTCTCGAGTTGTTGCACCAGTGTGCACATGCAAGATAAGTTTATGCACTCCCAACGTCGTTACATCTTTTTAAAACCAATTCATTTCTTGTGTTCCATTGTAATTTCCAAGAATTTGAAAAGAAGGAAGGTTGTATGCAAGATACATAGATTTGGGGGGGGGGGGGGGGGGGGGGGGGGGCTACCGCTTGCTATTAATCATGTAAATTTGGGTTGTAGGAAACAAAATTCCGATCGTCTCATGATGACAATTTGTCAGTGGCCTCATTCACTTCCAAATGGTCTCTCTGGTGATATTATAGGTTGATGGCCTCTTTGGTTTCCTAAATTTTCAAAAGCGCAAACATGAAAACTCTTAGGACTTGAATGTCATTGCATATTAAATCATACATAATTAAAAAATAACGTGCCACGAAAATATGCAGGAACATTTATAAGGCCTAGCTGTATGGTATTATTGTCACTGAAATAATGAAAACCTTTCCCGAGGGAGGGCATGGCAAAAGTATATTTTTTGAATTGCATGCAAATTAGAAATAAATCTAGGTTTTCCATTAGTATACAAACAAATAAACTCTATAAAAAATATCAGAAGTTCTATAATTGTCCAAAATTACAATTAAATTATTTTAGCCTAGGTGGGCCAAAATTTCCAAAGTTACAGTAGGTAAACTACTCAATCTGAAGAGACCCAAACAAGACTGGAGTACCTTGCAAAGAACAAACATTCCAGCTCGACATTATATTAGCATTCTGTTGATAACGGAACACTGTAGCAACACTGTTCATTAGGAGCAGTGCAATAAAAGAAGTCCGCTTTGCCTCACGTCTATGTGACACAAGCGAGATCGACGTGCCCGTCGGTCACCAAAGCACTGGTCTTCGGCTAAGTCTCTCAGGACGTAGTGCTGGGTTATAAGGAGTAGATCTAGTTTAGACACATAGGTGTGGTGTGGTGTGCGTGTGTGAGGTGTACGTGTGGTGTGCGTCCTGTGTGTCCGAACATGTGCTACAACTTGTAATCCCAAAGAGGCTCTCAGGAAAAAAAAAGCATTCTGTTGATAACGGATCCACATCGAATCTAGGTCAAGTGGGCAAATCAATATGTTACTTGGGCGCTACAGCATAGTCCTCTTTTGCTTGAAATGAAAAAGGAGGGGAGGGAAAAGTATTCGAGATGCTATACTCCTTCCCTAGGTCGCAGGAACACAGGCTGCCAAACCCTATAAAGAAATCTGAATACTTGCGTTGTCAATGATCTCGAATCTCACTGGAATCTCAATCTCATGGGTTCAATTAATATGAAACTAAGCTGCCCGTGTCAGTCCTTTGCCATAAAGTTTGCAGTTCTCCCTGGAAGAAACCTACACACATTTTTTTTCCTGTCCTGGTTCGATCTTGAAGAGCTGTGCAAGAGAGATGGTGAGAAGTCCTTGTTAAACACTTAAACCAGCAATATCTAAAACGCCAAGGAAAAATTGTTTATTCGTTTGATTTTGAGTAGTGTTTTTTTGGTCCTTAGATCTAGTGCTCCTTTATTTTCAAAATTTGGAAAATTATTTTAACAAGTTTCAAAAAATCTAGATGCACTCATGCACAGTGATGTATCCTACGCTATTTGTAGCTGAGCTGCATGGAAATGCAGAAGTATGGATCCAAATATAGTGAAGAGTGCAAATTTTCAAAAATATAAAATTCATTACGTTTGTCATCTTTGTGTAGCCTAGAATTAAAAGTTTTTACCGTTGCTATTTTGCATGTTTGTAAAATACATCATTGACTATATTTAGAAGAAAAAAATCAGGTTTTTGAAACTTGTAAATATGATTTTCGATTTGTTTAAAATAAATGAAGCACTGGAACTTGGAAGTCAAAGGAATTATTGTTTGATTTTATGGTATACCCAAAATGGGTTGTTTGTGACAAGCTAGGTTTCATTTGAAAACTGTCCTAGATTAGAGAGATGTGTTTTGACTCACGAGATCCCGTGGCGATATTTAAAAATTAAAAATAACATTTTGGAATTTTACTTTAATAAAAAATTACGTTCATACATACACATGTTATCTGAATATCCGCAGAGTTTTCCTAGATTATATGTCGTATGGAAAATACACAAAAAACACAAAAATTGGGGCCATGAAAATGCATTAAAAACCCCATTTTCTTTCCAGCATTTGTATTTTTATGCAGATCACATATGAAAAGATATTTGGATGAAAATTTATTTATATATACTACAATAGATTACTACTACCATGATAAACAACTGCATTCTTCACGGCATGTGGGAGCGAGCCCTGCGCCACGCAGCTGCCTACGCACAAGCACTGCAGAGTGCACACATACCCAGGCCCCCCTTCGATCCGAGAGCTCTCTTCACGGTCGAAGCTCCAGCCTCTTTTGGACCAAGGCCAAAGGGTGGTCAAACAAGCCACTACTATCCCTTGTGACCGCATGAATGCCCTGTGCCCCCTGCAACTGCAACTTTTCACCATGCCACAAAATTACATAAAACCCACTGCATTAGTGCTAGCAAGAGCCAATCATCTCCACGGTAAATGCAGACCAATAAGCACTACCAGTGTTTAGTACTCCCTCCGTTCACAAAAGAATGTCTTAACCAACTCTAAATTTGGATGTATCTAGATATGATTTAGTGTGTAGATATATCCAAATTTGAATTTAGTTGAGACATCTTTTGTGACCAGAGGGAGTAGTAATAAGTGAAAATGAGTAGTAAATGGTGAATGGTGAGGCTATGATGTGGTGTGCTTGCTAGGCCTTTGGGATAAAGCTCACCGTCCAACGGGTGCTACGGCGTGCCGTCTTAAAAACTGCCGCGTCTCCGACGGTCTTTTGACCACTTTTTACCCACCCAAACGCTACCATGTCCTGCTCTGCTTTGCTTGCCTGCCGCCCCTATCATATCCTGCTGTGTGGGCGGCACCGGCAAATCAGAAACACCTCGGTTGAATTTATTGGATGGGACTTGTCATGAACCCGAACATTTTCTTTTGCTGCTTCCCGCCTTCCCCTGCAACACGTGAAGAAGTGAACATGAGCAAAGAGATCATGTTCAAAACAGAGGAGCATATATAACCTAAACAATAAATAAACACAGTGCTTAATCAAAAGAGACACCGTTAAAGTATAAAAGAGAAACATTGTTTAACAAGTTCATCAGAAACCCATGAGTATAGTACTCCTACACCACTTTGGAGTTTCCGCAGAAATGAGCCAAACAGAGCAAGACGATGCAGCACAACCACTTCCATTTTTCTACAGAAAAGAGAGGGAGACAGAGCCTCCAGAGCCACCTCAGCACACAAGCCCCACGCCACTCTCCAATAACTTCACCCATTACTCCCTCTCTGCCTCTGCATTTGCATTTGTGGTGCTGCCACTGCACTGCATTCCTCTACCAAACCAACCCAACACAACACAAACGCCCACAGCTCCAACCCCCAAAACCCTACAAACCACCTTCACTCCACCAAAACATTTCAGCTCCCAACAGTGGCAATGGCGAGAGCCCCGACGATGGTGATCCAGGACGACTACATCGACATGGACCTCACCCCATCCTCCCCCAAGTGCGCGCTCCTGGAATTCGAGTTCCAGAGCGGCGCCGGCGCCGGCGCCGGCGGCGTGTCCAGGCACAGGGAGGAGGCCGCGTACGCGTCGCCGGCTGACGAGCTGTTCTACAGGGGCAAGCTCCTGCCACTCCACCTGCCGCCACGGCTGCAGCTCGTGCAGAAGCTGCTGCAGGAGCAGCAGGTGAATGTGCCGGAGATCAAGGCGCTGCCAGCGGCGGCGCCGAGCGCTAGTGCGAGCGCTGAGGTGGAAGACGACGGCGGCTCCAAGGCGGGCGCCAAGAAGTACTCTTGGTCCAAGAGGCTGAAGCTGATGAAGCGGTGGACGTCCAGGGAGTACATCAAATCCTTCTTCCTGGCCAAGTCCGGCGACATTGGCGTCGCCAATGCCGGCGGAGGGGTGCGGATTGGGAGCGTGCTGGACCAGGAAGAGCTATGCAGCCACCGCAGGTCCTTCTCCGGCATCATCCGGCGGGTGCGCCTGGTCGTGGCGACGACGAAAGGGGTGGCGCCGGCGACCTCTCCTCTCTGCTCCTCGTCCTCTTCCTCGTCCTCGTCAACACCGTCCTGCAGCAACGCGGAACGGTTCTTCCTCCGAGCGAGGGCGGCGACGCCGGCGCTGAAGCGGAGCAGCAGCGCCGGGTCGGAGGAGGGGACCATCCAGGGCGCCATTGCCCACTGCAAGAGGTCGCACCAGGAGCTGCTGCAGGGGAGGAGGAGCGCCAGCGCCGTGGTGTTCTACTCTGTGTCCAACACCCCCAGGATCTCCAACTCCACCTCTGTCGCCGTCGCCGCCGCCTCTGCCACCGCCAGTGAGGCGGCGCAAGAGAGGCAGGAGATTTGCAGGGGATGACGCCATGAGCTTAGCTTTGATTGATCAAAGAAAGCCTTTTCTTTTTGGGGGGGGGGGGCAAAAGATGTTTGTGAAGATGAGCAATGTGTCTGTGAATTGTTTGTAAGGAATCAAGAACTTCTCTTTGATTTTCCCACTGTTCTTGTTCATACCATCTTCATGTGACTGGATCAAAGGATCTATTCACGACCTCTGGGAAGAAAAGATCAAAATTATTAAATATTTGATTTTCCATGTGCCTCACAGTGTTGTTGGGATTGTGAAGCAACCACAGCATTGCTACACAACCATCAACGAGGAACGAGATCCTCAAGGAGTGTGTGTACTTTGAGTGGAATCAAATCTGCCACCAAGTCAGTGCCACCCTTGAACAATTCATCACCACAGTACGCTGCCCCCACAATGGTTCATTCATGGATGTGTACAACACCACTTGTCGTCGGGTCAAGGAGGTGTAGCAATGCCATGGTTGCTTCCCAATCGCAACAATACTTCCAGTCGCATGGAGAATAAACTCAAAGATTGTTAAACAGTTGATGGGGAACGAGATCCTCTAACGTAGAATGAAGACCATACCTCCTGTGCAAAATATTGATTCCAATCTGGTTATAAATTTGGGTCACGCACTTCACCTACCTTGCTTGCATACATTGCCTCACACTCCATGTCTCTGCCAGCTTCTGCTCCACGCTATATCTCGCCATGCCGTGGCTTCAAAACAAAGGCACTCTGATGCGCTCCATGAAAAATGTTTGCTTTTCGTTCAGGTTACGAATGGCGTAGAGCTCCTCCAACTTTTTTTGTTGCTAAGATGATTGGATGGCTGTCATATCTGCATATCCAAATAAAACAGCACGAACAAATCATTTGAAGTTCTGAACATTTCTGTTGTGTCTTGCCATGATCTACAACCAGTTATGAGTACTACAAGACTACTTGTGACCCAGAGAAATTACCTTTATTTGTTCGCTGAAAATTATGAGTTGGAGATATCTGAAACAGTTGGAAGGCAGCATTGGGCACCGAGCCACTGCCAAAGCCACACAACACAATGGGGTGGCCAAAAAGGCCACAGCAGCTTTGGGTCGATGATTGCCAAGTTCCCAGTTCTCCCTCCACCAAGGCTTGTCCATCTTCTGATTGCGATGTGTCATGGTCATGCGATGCAAGCACAACAACCACACCACAGGAGGAGGACCAGACGAGCACAAGCACACGGGAGATTCCCTCCTCCTCTCACCGTCCCCGTGTCCGGGAGCGACAGTTAAGTTAGTACAGGACTAGCAACAGCATCTTGGAATTAAAGACATAGACTCACCCACCACCCCCCGTGTCGCTCCCAGCGGCGACACCGGGGGCGAAACCCTAGCGCCGCCAGCGCGCCGGCTCCGCCGCTGCCGCCGGCCAGCGCCGCGGTGGCGGCGCACCCGCTTCCGAAGGTCGTGGGGTGGTTCTCGCGCGACGGTGGCTGCATCTGCTGGGAAGAGGGCGGCCGCCTTCATCGGCGACAGGATGCTGGGGCGGCGGCCCCAGGCCGCGGTGGTGCGGAAGGCTTCTTCCCACACCGTGCGGAGGCGGATCCGGCGCCCTGCCGGCCGGATCTGACGGGGATTTTCTCCGGCGTGGTGGGTCGTGTGGAGGTCGGCCGCGCGAGGCTGCAGTGGGGTTGGCGGCGGTGAGGGTGGCCTGGCACGGCGGGAGAGTTTTGGGCGCGGCCGGGCCGGCGCGCTCTCGCCGGCGTTGCCAGGAGGTGGTGCCTTGGCCGGCGCGGGAAGGCGCTGGTGCCCTGGCCGGAGGTGCCGTGGTCGCCCGGGCCCCATCTGGGCCTTGGCGGGCGGTGGCGGTGATGGTGCTGGCGCGGGAGGTGGCCTCTGCCGCCGTGCACCAGCACCCGGGTGCGAGGAAGCGGGGATGGAGCTTGGGTGCTGCAGTGAAGAGGTTGTGGTGGTGCTGCGGTGTGTGGTGGTCGGCAACGGAGAATGCTCGCAAGCCCAACTCCAATGGTCTTGATGATCTGCGGCTTTTTTCGGATATGGAGGAGCTCCGGGCGAAAGCCCTGCACTGACCTCGGTCAGTGCCAGCGACAATGGCGCTTCGGGCGTCATCTTCCTCCTTGGGGGTGTCGTTGTGGACTCCTTTTCCTCTCCAAAAAGGTTCGGGTTCTCCGGGTGAAAACCTAGGCTCCGGTTGCTCGGAGCGGACGACGACGGCGTTTCCGTCGCTTCCCCCTTGGGGGCGTCGTCTTGGAGAACCAGTTGGTTTCTTTTGAGCGGTCTGGTTGCGGGAGGGGGCGGCGAGGGTGGCGAGACTGGTGTGGCGGCGGCAGCAGCGGCTGTCTTTTAGGCCGGGGCGGCGGCCCCGGATGTTGGTACGACTTTCGTGGTCTGCGAGCAGCTCTCCCTGGGCAGCTTGGGCTGCGGGTGGCTGGTTCGTGCGGCGTCGTGGCTCGGTTGCGAGCGGTGCTATGTCGGGACGGCGGTCCCGGAAGGGGGTGCTGGCGGCGAGGCTGTCGGGGCTGCTTGGGCAGCGGCAGCAGCGGTTGCCTTTTAGGCCGGGGCGGCGGCCCCGGATGCGGATACGACGGCCGTGGTCTGCGAGCTGCTTACCTGGTGCAGCTTGGGCTGTGGGTGGCTGTGTCGTGCGGCGTCGTGGCCCGGGTGTGGGCGGTGGCATGTCGGGGCGGCGGCCCCGGAAGGTGGTCCAGGTGGTTTGCGCGGGCGTGACGGAGGGTTGGATGTCGGGGCGGCGGCTCCGAGTTTTTCTGCATCATCAAGGGCGTTCCTCCTTGTGTCGGCGTGGGCGACAAGGCTGCTCTCGGTGCTGTTCGTCGTCGAGGCTCCACGGTTGTGGCCGAGGAGTGGGTGTTGTGTGGGCTTTGCCCCGTGGCGTTCGTTGTTGTTGGTGTTTGTTGTTTGGTTTTCGCCCGGTTTCTTCCACTAATAAACCGGACACCTTCTGCTTAATTAATATAAGGGGCAAAGCTTTTGCCTCTCGTTTTCAAAAAAAAAAAACATCTTGGAATTGGACGGAGCAAAAAACCAAAGAATCTTCCGGTGGCCATGGAGAAAGCTTTCACCTTTCTGTTGGAGGAGAGAGGTTTCAGATCGCAACAAACGACTGGGAAAGGCCTCCACTTATGCTGGCCACATCGCTTGCTTCGGTTCGTGTGCAACTGCACCCTTGGCTATCAGTCGTGCAGAATGACTTGTTTTCTTGTGGTCTGGACACGTCCGGTGATGAGTGAGGCCACAGATCGAAGGGTGAAATCAGCATTCAGAAATACCAGGCCCCAAGTGCTGCTTTATACGGCCATCAGCGTATTTGCAAACCTGAAAAAGAAATACTACAATGGAATTTGGCAGGGATGAAGCAGGAGAGAACAATAGAATTTCTGTTCGGCTGTTAACTAGCATCTGGCTGACAGGTGGGTCCCGTGTGTGGTAGGCCCCACGTGTCAATGACCCAAAGTTAGGGAAAGTTAGGAATGGCAAAGTTAGAGGATCTCGTTCCCATCTGGTAGTAGCATTGTGGTATTGCATTTGCAGCAGCAGGACAGGAGCAGGTAGCTTGACTGACGGGTCAAAGTTATGGAGCAAATGCATATTATAATGGACATTTCACTGAACCAATGGACCAAGATATGGTTGTTTATGCTGATGACAGTGGTAGTAGACTAGTAGCACAGTAAAATGCAACTGCCAGGCACGACAGGCTTCAAAGCTCCATTCAGTCTACTTACTAGCTAATTTTATACTATTATTATGTACAGTCAAGCTTGTTTCTACAGGTAGAAGACAAGGGATCCGACAAAATAGGACTTATACCTGTAGACAGGGGCACCATCTACACTAGGCTTGTTCAATTCTAAGAAGATCTACATGCTAGTTAAATTCTAGGCTTGTAGACAGGAGGCACCATCTACAAGATCAGTACAGGTTAATCTCTAGTGAGAGAAGTGCCAAAACCATACCTTGGCTTTGGCCGGTTCCTGAACAGTGTTGGTTTCCCACGAGTCACATTTCCTTCCTAATTCCTGAATCCTGGTTTCTCAACCCAGTATTGATTTTTGCAGAAAACTATCGGAGTCCCACACGTTTTGTTTTGCCCTCCGTAGAACCACCACATATTCTCCCACAATGTACCATAAATATTACGCAAAATTTACCCAGATATAAGATCATGACCTAACAGAGAAGAAAACGAAAGCACCTGCATAAGATGCCTGCAATACATAGTGCAAAAAATGTTACACCTTTTGCTGCTCAGAGTGTGTTTGTTCATAGAAACTACATAGACATGCATATGAGGACAAGGAAGCTAAATACAAACAGCAAAGGTTGAACCAGACCAGATTTTTTTTAGAGAGCACGCAAAATGCGTGCCGTTGATTTATAGAAGACAGAAATCCAATTACAGAGAAACTGTCACCAGCTAACATTAGCTGGGACAGAAAAACCACACCCAAACACTAAAGCCTACTCTCGCGCTCTATTGTGAACACCAACACCCGTGCTGGCATGTTCAGGGTGCTGGCATGTTTACGGATGGCAATGGGTATCCGATACCGTTAAACCGACGGGTACCCGCACTAAATGGGGAGGGTATGGTGGCGATTTAAACCCGCGGGTGTGCTTAGCGGTAAAAATTCAGACCCGCCGGGTCTAGCGGAGGCAGGTATGGGGATGCCAAACCCATACCCGCAAACCCGCGAACCCGACTAATTGCCTCAGACCCTCACTTTTTTTTAGCGTAGCCTCACACCCTCGTTTTTTCTTTTTGAGGGGAGCCTCACACCCTCACCTAACACACTAACGCACGCACCTAGGCCCACATACTAACGCACGCACCAAGGCCACTAACGCACGCACCCAGCACCCTAGTCCAACGCACGCACCTAGGCCCACTAACGCACGCACCCAGGCCACAGCGCACCCTAGTCCAACGCACACACCCAGGCCACAGCGCACGGCACCCAAACAACCAAACCTAGCTATGGATCCCCATCAACCGCCGCCTTCTTCCTTCCTCCATCAGCTCCTCTCCCGTGTCGCTCCCTCCTCTAGTCCTCCGGCTCTCTCTCCTCTCCTCTTCTCCCCCGGGCAGCCGAGCTCGTGCCTGCAACCTCGCCCGCCCCTGCTGCGCCGCGCCGCCGCTTCTGTGATGCTCCTCCTGCGCCACGCCGCCGCCTACCCTCCCTGCGCCGCGCCGCCGATCCGGCGCCGACCCTCGACCGCCCCTGCTGCGCCGCTCCTCTAGAGACCCTCCTGCGCCGCGGCGCTCCGCCGCCGACCCTCCTGTGCTTCTCCCGCGCCACCGCTCCTATGAAATGTCACTGTCTTGCTGCTGTTTTGGCGGGTACCTGCCGGGTCGCGGGTCTGGTGGAGTTTTAGACCCGCCGGCGGGTATGGGGGCGGGTGACGGGGGCGGGTATGAGGGTGCCAAACCCGGCCCCGAACCCGGCGGGTGCCATCCAGAGGCATGTTCAGGGTCCCCCGCCTCCCCTCATTGAGGCAGCTGCTGCAAATTGCAATGCTTCTTCTCTGAACATAAGGAGTTGGATCATGCTCAAGCGTCTCACTCACCACTAGACAAATCGAATCAGTCACAGGACACCATTGTGAATACAATGCAATTGCAGAATCATGCTCAACTGTCTCACTCACGACTTTTGGCGCCCACAAATACCCTGAACATTGTACTAGGAAGCACTCAATGGTTATGTTTCCATAGTTTTAAGCTGCTGGTACAGGTTTTCAATTGGTACTTCTCACGAAGCACTCAATGTACTAGGAAGCACTCAATGTACTAGGATGCTTTGCTCTGTTTTCTCACGAACGAAAAGGGCCTTACATATGGATAATTTGCATAAATGCATATACTACTCAAAAGGAATTAGCTATGAAATATCAGCGAGGGGTAGGAGCAGACTCAAGGCTCATTGGGAAGCTTAGCCTGATGACAATCTGCATAAATTAATACGAAAATAGTAAATTAACCAATCACAAACTGAAGTAATCGTCTTGCACTACATCTGCATGTTACCTTTGTTTTCTCATTAGTACCAACATAGTCAGACAGCTTCTTGTCCATAGCCAACTCTTTTCCAGCCCACCAAAGTTGCATCTTGTCATGCTTTTCATCTAAATTTTGCTTACAAAAACGAACCACATGGTAAGCTAGAGGATATCCCATGTTCCAAAGAAAAAAGGAAAGTAAGTTTGAACTCGGACAAAAACTTTGTCATCTTCATAGGTGAAACTAACTAACAAAGGTTAATATGCTTTTAAAATATTCAGATAGCTTCAATGAAACTAGAAAATACGAAAAGTAACCTATCTAGTGTAAGTTCAGTATTTCTCCATGACTGCCATATCTACGTTACAGCTTTCCAAAATTTACATCTATGTTATCTGAAATCATCCGTATTACTATTACCTGATTTTGGATGCTGCAGACACAGTGCCTCCGCAGACTCTTGTAGAGCATTAACGGCTGTCCTTTCAATATTCTTGATGTGTTCTTTTAGAGCACGAGGGGACAAGAATTTGTTATGCTGCACTTGTACCTGGAATAAGATTCAGACAGATCTCAACATCCTCAACAGAAACACCCTGACAAGGGACTATCATCTCAAGTTGAAGGCTCTAAATTTCATATCGCATTGACGAAATTAGTTTCACATCCCACAATACAACAACCCTTACATAATATATTTTATTGAACTAAAGAGAGGCTGAATTTAATTTTCCTTTCCCGATTTAGAAAATACAAAGCAAGAACCAAGCACAACAATTCATCTTGTTTAGATACAGTGATCAATCACCAGAATAACCAAACACAATAAACCCAATGGAAGAAACAGGGTAACCAACACCCCACCGGGCCAAAACCAGCAACCTTAACCACGCAATTGTCGACGATCTGCGCCCTAGCGAAAGCTAACTTTCTCTCATCTACATTTTCTTGAAAATAAAATGTTCTCAACAGAATGCTGTAAAAATCCAACAATTTCGCACTTAAATATAACAGGGGATTCAAGGCCCTAAAATTTGCCTGTCCATTTTCACAAACTAACACACAACACACTTCCATGCCACTCCCATTTCCAGCAAAATAAACCCCATTTCCACACCGGCACAATAATTGCATAACTGTAAGCACTTGCCAATTGTTATTGAGCAGCCACACATCTTATCATGCAATGTAGTACAATGGAAAATGATGCGGTAGTAGCATACCACCACTAGGGAGTAGTATAAAAGCACACTTGTGTCCAATTCCACTTGTTGGAGCTTTTTCCAAGGTTAAGTTTACACGGTATGATGGACCAATCGCCATTTGTGGAGTTTGATTCTACGGCTAGCGCACTAATCCAGTGTTCTTCTTCCTACCCAACCCCCACAGACAAATCGACGAAACATGAAGAAAACATAGGCATCTAATCGGAACAGGTCGTGAACCGAAGCGAGAAGCTTACCTTGGAGGCGTAGGCCTCGGCCTCCGACAGAGCCCTCTCCACCTCACCGCCCGCCGCACGCGCGTCCGCGCACCTCACTGCAACAACAACAGCAACGCGTCAGTTCGATTCGATTCGTTAATCCGCTGCATCGGCTGGCGTGGTACCGGGGATTTTAGCTCACCTCGGAGGCGGCGGCAGAGGGAGAGGACGCGGGCCTGGAGGCCGGCGGTGCCCGCGAGCGCGGCCGCCACGTCCGCGACGGCGGCAGTGGCGGCGCACTCGTACAGGAACTCCATCTCCTCCTCCTCCGCCGGCGACGGCGACGTGGAGGAGGAGGAAGTCGACTTCACGTGCAGCACCACCATGTCGAAGGTTCTAGAAGCTTCCCGCCTCCTCCGGGTTCGGAGAGATGGAGCGGCCGCCGGTGAGGAACTGAGAACTCTATACGGCGGGGTTACGTGTTCGTGTGGGTCGCGTCCTTGCCGGGAGGTAATTTAAAAAAAATCTGAAACAATGGGCAACAATCATATGTTAATGTGCAAAGTTTCGTGCTGAAATGACATTGATTTTGTTTTTATGTACAGAGCATCAAAAATTTACTTCATCATGAAACTTTGAGAAAATGACAAAAAACCATCACATTTGCGGGTGAGTTCTAACATAACCACCACATTTGAGTTTTTAGACACATAAATATCACTATTGGGCTAGTGTGTGACGTTGAGCACTGATTTCACGTGGTTAGCGTTCTAACCATTTTTTCTGTCAGGTGAGACCCACTTGTCGGGTATACGTGGCAAAAAAAAGGAAGGTCAGCACTATCTATCTATTCTTTTTGTCATTTTTTTTCTTCTTTTTTTTCCTTCTTTGCAGGCTAAAAAAATCCTTTTACCACGTCGGCCCGCCTCCTCTCTGCAGGCCTCCCTGGCCGCCGCCGGCCGCCCCAACCGGCTGCCGCGAGCGTTCGCGGCTGCAGCTGGGCGCCCTTGCGCCGCCTGCGCACTGCACTCCCCTGCATCGCGCCCACCGCCGTCTTCACCACCTCCGCCGGCGGGGACGCGTCCTCCTTGCCGCCGACGCCCGCCGTGCACAGCCGCCGACGCCCGCCTCCTCGCGACACCGCGCCTGCCCGCCTCCTCGCGGACGACGCGCCCGCCCACCGCCTCCCAGCGCTCGCCCGCGCGCGGCCATCACCTTCACGGCCCGCACGAGCACGGGCGTGGCCAGCGCCTCCCTCCGCACCGCCGCAACCCCACTCGCCGCCGTGCATAGAGGTTGTAGGTGGTGGACGGCCCCGCCGCGGAAGGTGGGATTGGGCGGCGAGCGGTGCGGTAGGTGGTTGATGCGCCGGCACGGAAGGCGGCGGCGCGCGGTAGATTGTGGAGGGCTGCGCCGGCGCGGAAGGCGTGGGAGGGCGGCGCGCGGCTCGGTTGGTGGGGGAGAGCAGCGCTGGCGCGGAAGGCGCGGGACGGAGACTCCGGCAAGGTAGGTGGGGGGAGCGCCGCCGGCGAGGTAGGTGGGGGCATGGTGCCGCCGCGAGGTAGGCCAGGGGCTGTAGGTAGGAGACGAGGTGGTCGTGCCCGGCTGCCGCGCCTGCGCCGTGCGGGCAGGGAGGCGGCGGCAGGTGGGCGGCGCACATGCGGGTAGGGAGGCGGTGGCGGGAAGGTCGAGCGCTGTCCAGGGAGATCACAACGCGGGGGGACGGGGCGGCGTTGACTTTATCTATTTTCTTTTCTTTTCTCTTTTCCTTTTTTTTTGCCACGTATACCCGACAAGTGGGTCCCACTTGACAGAAAAAAGGTTAGAACGCTGACCACGTGAAATCAGTGTTCAGCGTCACACACTAGCCCCAAAAGTGGTATTTATATGTCCAAAACTCAAATGTGGTGGTTATGTTAGAACTCACCCGCAAATGTGATGGTTTTGTGTCATTTTCTCTGAAACTTTGCACACATTTAGAACACTGGCATATATTTGTTGCCCTTTTTTTTTTTGAAGAGTTGAATTTTAAAAACGGGAAGGAGTTCGGGATTCCAAACGGTGCTCTCACGTTGTAGTGGATCACATTATTTTTCATTGGAATTTTTTTCTGATGATGTACACCGTTGTCATACATTACTTACTTTTCTTTCGGAATATTTTACTGCTGTAGTGAAAAACCCTACACCCCGTTTGTTAAATATAAGATGTTTTAGCGTTTGTCCACATTCACATGTACACAAATATATCTAGACACATTTTCGTGTGTATATTCACTCATTTTCTTATATAAAACATGTAAACATCTTACATTTAAAAACAGAACGAGCAACTCGCCATCTTACTGAAATTGGGCCGGGCCAGGTAAAAAAACAGAAATTGGGCCAGGCCCACCTTGCCAGAGGCAGCAAGAGAAAGTCACAGAAAAAACTGCGACTTAGAAGAATACCATTTACGTTTATTTTGGTTCCCTCATTCTGCATCGCGGATAAACATCGCGACAGAGGGAGACAATGAACTCTGTACTGTCTTCTTAAGATTGTCATGAACACATTCTAAAGTATACACTACAGGAGACGTTAATTCTGCTGTCACACGAGTCTACACGGTGAATCCCAGACTTGGATTCTTTCTTTCAGTAAGATGAGCAACATTGCTCCTCTATTTCTTTCTTTTTTGTACACCGAGAGGAAGAAAAGAGCTCTAGATGCAAGCGGGGAACCCATATATAGGTATCTAAAGTCATCACTACATAAATAGATAATGCTCCCCTAGCTCCAGTGCCGAGGATAGATAATGCTCTGTATTTACATGGACATCGACGCGACATCCACACGATCATTGCCGCTCACTCTTTGCTCGTGCCGAGGACCAGGGATTTCAGTTCAGGCATCAGCCTCTCCACCAGGTCGTCCTTCCTCTCCATCATTCTATCCGACGTGCAGTCTTGTTCCTGCGAGGCAAAGACACAAGACAATGCATGATTGCGTGAATGAGCACAGAACACACACAAGTTCATGGTTGTTTGGTTCTTCAGTACAGTAGAGGATCACTAACAGCAGAAGAAAATGTTAAGGAGCAATCATGAACTTGATAGGGAAACAGTAAGCTAGCCACTGAGTGTAGTCACTAGTTAGTATGTAACTATACCAGAGTATTTAGGATAGAAGGGGAGAACAACAACAACAACAAAGCCTTTTTTTCCCAAACAAGTTGGGGTACGCTAGAGTTGAAACTCATAAGATCTCGAAACAATACATGTGTATATAAGGGTAGAAACTGGACAAAAAGTTGTGGAAGGAGAAGGATAACAAGTTAATCTTATATAATTCACACATAGATGAGCAGCAACATATTCGAAACTGTTGAAGTGTACTTACATCACCCGTAGCCGCAGCTTGTAGTGCGAGAACTTTCACGGTAGTGTTGTGATAATCAGTCAAAACCTTGAAGGTTGAAGCTGGTAGCTTGTCCTGAAAAAGGGAGGGTATGGACGATCAGGCTCTATAGATTTTGCTAGAATTATCAGCATTACCTGAATATGTAAAATAAGCCAACATTACAGACAGATCATAACATCCCAATTCTGCAAGTCTACTACAAAACTAAAACCTAAGAGGCTAAGATGCTACGGCTTGAATGCAGAGGACTGCCGACCAGGGATCCAATATACAGGAAAAAAATTGATGGTTACCACTGGTTTCTGGAAATACGCAGGGCGTGGAGCTGCTGCTATACAGGAAATATAATCTCATATGTCGTTTCAACAGATCATGAACAGTTCAAAAATAAAAAATAAGCTAGAAGGATTGTTTAAATCAGTCAGTTTCCAGCGACTGGAGGACAAGCTGGATCCCTCAATATTTCTAGTCGAAATTCTTACAACCAATTCATTTGTGCACTATGGGCAGAAAATGTTCAACAGTGATGACTGAGGACTCCCCTCTGCCTCTGTCATCGATCTTGCCATGCAAGAAAGCAGACCCCTCTAAAGTATTCATTGTCCCAAAACAAAGCTAAGCCGAGAGACAAGCCATACAAACAGATCTCGCTAGCCATTGTTCGCAGAGGAGGGGAAAAGGCAAATTCAAGGAAGGAGTTTATTGTTACAAAAGGACAGGATAAGAAAATCATGGAGTCAGGATTCTTCTGACAGGTAAATGACACATTTCCGAAACAGCATACAAGACAAATAATATCAAGGTTCTATGATTAGGAAAGGAATTACTGTTGTTAAAATAACAGATCCTATTTAAACTCCATCAAATATAACTTAAAACAAATGAAAATCAACAATTACCTTAAGTAGAGTGATAATAGCACCAACAGCCCTTCCAGGAGCCTGAAGAGCTCTACTGTATGCCTATGAAAAATTCAAACGGGTGCTTTCTCAGGTCAACCTATAAACATAGAAAACCAGACTTGCTTTTCCAGGAAAGAAAGAAGATATTTAGTTTCAAGCAAACCTGAAGAAAAAGTAGAGAAACAACTTTTGGGAGGAAAGAAACTGGATCACTCTCTGAAGAAACTTGTGCTATCAAATCCTTCAATTCATACAGCAAATTGAGGTGTCAAATAATTAGCAACAGAGTTCAGCTATACAGAAACTTAGCATGAACCGGTAGAAATTTCAAGTCTGTATGGGCCGGCTCAAGAAAGACAGTCCTCACTGGTTTTCTAGACCATGTGGTGCTCTCAAGATACCAGAACATACCTTGCGGTAGGAATGCAGCATTGATCGCTCTAATCTTTTATCAAGCTTCTTAAATAACAAGCCACTGAAAATAAATGAGTAAGCAATTCGGTAATCCAACCAATGTGGAAAACAAGTACAAACATAAAATGTTACCTTTCCTCTGCTGTATCTCGTAAGGCATCCAGAAATGAATCAAACCGCTGTTGTGGATTTCAAGGAAAAGGTTAGAAAAAGCTACTGATTCCACTTATATTTGAAGTTAGTATCTCAAACTCTCAAAGGCACAGCTATTGTCACTTGTTCGTTTGTGACCTAGTGTATGCTTTTCAGACAACAAAGAGCTCACAGTAATCCTTAGGAATTGCACATTTTATAAACTAACAAAAAATAACAAATTGGTGAATATCCTTCTGGCGTGCAGTCTTATATCTATAATATACGCTAGTTTGAATTCTATACGCTTCTGAAAAAGAACTGAATCTATAATGTATGAACAAGAATTTCAACATCGTGTCTTTTTTAGGGTATTTGTTGCCATATTTAGTTGACTTGTTAATACAGGATCAAATTCTTGGCATCATATATAGAACACACATAAGATTAACATGAAGATGGTTGATGGGTTAGTCAACAATGACGAAAAAAATAAAAGGATAGGCAGGATATAAGCAATCATGAATGTCGTGTATTTACAATGTAGCATATCTCACCAGTCTTGTGAATGGTGATTAATATAAAGCAGGAAGTTTCACGGAAGAATTTTATCTATAAGATTCAGTAGGTCAAGCATGTTGAGTATGTTGAGTGTCCAAAGTGTACTCTATTCCAGAGACCCAGACTAAAGTTTTTTTGTGGTATGTTAAATTGTCAAGCATATTACCAGAATTTGAACTATTAGGCATAGTAGATTTAGAAGAAGAAATATACAAAACTAAGGACTTCAAGTCTTCAATGAATACATCAGACATTATTTCTTGGTTACACACGGACCTTTCCCTCCAGCGCTTCGACTAAAGCTTGAGCTTTTGATGACAATGGCCCAGGAAGATCCTTTGCCTGAAGATTATTATTATTAAAAAAATTGCAACACAGAACAAGTCCACAAAGTTAAACAAAATGACATTTTCATTCAGGATTGACAGCTAAAATATTACATATTACGTAGAAGAATGAAATAAGTTAACTATACCAGAAAAGTACGGTCAGTAGTACTCAATTGAGCATGCTGTTCTTCACTGTCTTCAAACTCCATTCCATTCTTCAATTTGTTGTCCTTATCCTATCAGTAGTTTAGTGCAAAGTATGCACTGGTCAGAGAAGTAGCTTGCAATAACATTTAAATCATTCAAATTTGAACTATGGGCAATAAGCTTTCTTAGTTCCTCACATAACAAACATTACAATTAGACAAGTGACACAGCAGGGTTGCATGTTATTTTAAGTGTTCTGTTGCAAGTGCAAAATTAAAGCCAAGATAGATATATCAAATAAACTATTTATGATTTATAAACTTGCGACAACCCCACTGCATGAGCTTCTAGGAGTTACCAGTGTAAGCAAAATCTTGTCGACTATTGGTGTACCCACAGTTCTTAGTAGATGCTTGTGTAATATGCCCTGGAAACAAGAAACAGATAAAAATGGACCATAAGTAAAGGCTGCTAAATTGTTGAGTAGAGAACGGTCTTGTGAGGATGATGCCTATAGCAGCTTACGGAGGTAGCAGGATCATCCTCAAACACATCCAGAGCTTTTTCATAGAGTTGCATATCCAAGACTGCCTGATGACAAAGAATAATATTGAAAAAAGCTAAATTATCTAGCATCATAAGAGAAATGAAGGCAAGCAATTTAGAATTGACTAGCAATGAGCCAACAATTCCAAGGCAACTATCCAGAAACACAAAAAAAACAACTATATACAGAAAAAAAACAGAAATGGGATGCAAAAGTTGAATAGCTGATTACCTCATCTAGCTGCTTTTGCAGATTATCGAGCACACTTCGTCTCCTTTCAGCATTTTCTGACAACATGGTATTCCTCTTCTTCTTCCACGAGTCAATAAGCATTGGTCTCAGGTGAGATGCCAATAATTTAATTGGGCCGTTTAAGTCATCTGAGCCTAATGTTGATTTAAAAAGTTAGGAAATTTATAGAAGTGCAGTTTCAACTAAGTAGAAATAATATGGCAATCTTATTTAGTTTCCTGACCTCCCAACTCTTCTAACTCTGGAGCAACAGCCAAAACCTTTTGCTGTATCAGTTCATCAGGAAAGATATTTGTACTCTCCTCTTTCGGTTTCTCTGCGCTTTTTTACCACCGCGTTTCGCATCCCCTGAAGAACCAGCATCCTTGTTTTTCCTATGAGCTTTCTTGCCTTTAACAGGGATAATTTCTTCAGTGTCATCATCCTTTTCAAGTGCTCCACCTTTGGCAGACCCCGCCACTTTCCCTCTTTTCTTCTTTGACCCTCTGTCTGATGAAACAGTACTGCTGGTATCATTATCACCAACTTCTTTTGTGTCCGAGTACTGGGCAGATCCTGCCCTATGCTCACTACTTGAATTCATATTCATGGGAGCTCCTTGACCAGCATTAGGTTTAATACCAAGGGAGTCGATCTCCTTCTCAAGTCGATCAAAAATGCCCTGAAATGGTTCAAAGAACAGACACGTTGTACTCATTTAGATGATATACTGCGATGGTGCAGACATGAGTGCACGAAGATTATCGCAAGTGCAAGAAGAAGGCTCTGATAAATCACCTTAATAAACACATTACTGAAGACACATGATTCTCCAAATAGGACTGCCTTAGAAGACTGCAAAGAAAGAATTTTAATGTTGTGGCCATCATGAAAAATACATAAAACTTGACTATATATACACCAACCTTGGCTGCCTTCTGAAAAGATGGACAAAGGGACAATATCTTGGTTGCATCAGAGCCACTGATGTACGATGGAAGGACCGAAAGAGAATCAATCCTGAAAAAATAAAGGGTATATTGGAGCAATGGAAGTTTAAATATGCTAAACTAGGAAGCAAAACGGATTACTAACAGTCAATTAGGGGGAAAACACAATAATATATAATATGCGAAATGTTGAGAAACCCTGTGAAGTCCCAGCTACTTCAGTGAACTAATGCTACTGATTATTAATTTATTTATATACCCTGTTATCACTTTTCTCCTCTACTCCGATATAGTTAATAGCTCATAAGTCATACACTTGTCAGTTGTCACGTGTCGTAACCAGATGCAGTGTGTAACTGGGTGTGAATGGCGTGGAGAAAAGGGTGCGCAGGGGCCACGGAGAGCGATAGAAAGTGGGGACTTGCGTGACCCTTGCTGATAATTCCATCCCCTTATAGAGGGATACAGCTAAAGGTGGAGTGCAACCAACCTAGTTTCTTTTGTCCTAACATTATCTCCAACTCCTGAAGTCCTAACTTAATGGGTAAGTTAGAGGATGCTGCCTGCTTAGGCTGCACCATTCTTGGTTTGTGAGCCAGCTATGGAGGCTCTGGCCCATGTTTTGACAGTGGTAGGGTATTCCCCACATGAAAACCCAGTTTTATTAGTTCCACACCATGTGTACAGGGACCATCCAAGACAGCTGAGAGCCTCATTTTCGAGGATGCATCATGCATGCCAAGTTAGGACATCAGAGCATATAACAGTGACAAGTCATAATACCAATGTCCATTCTCGATGGCATCACCCACAGCAGCATCTAGCATGTCGACAACGGAAGGATGAACAAAAACAGCCTCCAGTGCAATGCCATCTGGATATCTGGCCTGTAGATGATAATAAGATAGTCAATATAAACAACATGCAGAGCATTTGAATAGCAAAGGAATATTGACAGGTTCAAGTACCTCCAAGTATTGTTTAGGCTGAGGAATTGCGAGTTTCTGAAGCACTTCGTAACCAATATAAGAGTTCTGTACAGAAATGGAGAAGTCAACAAACAAAAGAAGATAAGGCATAACAATAATGCAGAGTACGTGATCATAACAAACACTTATTATGCTAAATTCAGACAAAGATATTTCATATGATGCAACAAGATATGGGAGTAAAACTGTATGGTCGTGTGTGGAAGAACTGGATCAGTAGTGATACAAAGCAGGACATTTAGCAGTATTGAGTATTGACCTTGTCTTGGTCAATACACATGTGGTTCTGCAAAGCCTACTTGTGCTACTAGCTGGAAATTATTTAGTTCTAACATGTTATAGCTGGAAATTCTTTAGCTCTAACATGTTATAAAATATTAGGGACTAAAGTGTAAGCTAGAGATGCCTCAACCTGTGAAAAAAAAGCGTCAACGCTTTCCTTTTGAGCATGCGCAAAAACCTATAAAAGGAGAAATAATCACATCATTAAATGTGCTTTAAGAATTCTGAATATGGATTCAAATTCAGATCTTACAGCTGGTGTCCAATGTACTCCCGCACGGAGAGACCCAAGTACAGCGCCTTCTTTTAGCAAGGCGGCAAAAATGGACTGGAAGAATGAACCTTCCACCGAAACTCCATTAGAACCATGCATTTCTTGGAGCTGTTGCTGCAAGGAGTTCCAAACAGATGGCAAGTTTGTCGGAACTGTTATACCCCTTGTCGCACCACGGACCATGGCAGTAATTCGTGAGACATACGCTGGAGTGTATAGCTGGCCACCTTCTAGCCTTCCTTTCACCTGCAAGGATTTATAATAATGGTACCATGTCAGTCGAATGAAATCAGGTAAGATAAAAACCACGTGTAACGTGAGACACTGAGATAGCAGACTTACAATAGTTCCAAGCCGTGGCTCGATGATATTAACGACCAGCTCTGATCCAATGTGTAACTGTGCAGCAATCTCAGCCAAGGCAATTTGGCTGCGCTCTTGCAACTTCTCATTTATCTCTTCTGTCACAGTGTCCCAGTAAGACTGTGACATGATCTCGCCGTTGATCAACATCAGGCTGGATCCTCCTTGACGACCTTCTGTGCCTGCCTCTCAACATGGTAAAGATCCACCCCCAGGATATCTGATAAATCGACTAGTGATGCACGCCCTCGGTTCTTGATCTCCATCTTAATCTCATGCTTCAAATGGTCCTGCCACACCATAGATGACCATGGATGCTGGATTAGCTAAACTCTGCACATTCTTTGTTGGGTAAGGGCGTTAAACAGAACTACCGCAGACAGAAATTACCACAGCAATTTATATTTGTATACTACAACAATTTCAGATAAGACTCACCAACACTCTTATTAAGCTCGAGGAATACAAACGCGCAATTGAATCAAAACCTCTCACATGGATGACTGCATATATGGTCAATACTTTAAAAGAACATCACCAAGAACTACGCAATTGGATAAATTTTCCAGGAATGCTCTAGATTTAAAGCATCCTACAGAAGTGATAACCTATTTTTTTTCAGTCGAGTGATTACAACAGGACATAAACGAAGATGAAAATAGCACAACGCTGAGTCCATAATTCGAACCACTGGTACCCAATACAAGCTACGTTCTCCACGCTCCATGACAAACTAGTCTATTTGCAACCCCTCCCCGCAAAGAGGTGAATCTGGTCCGGAGAGACTGCGAGGGGACAGGGGAGTAGTAGAGATGCGCGCGGGCACGCGTGAACGGGGAGGGGAAGGGCGGCTTACGGATGTGATGTACTCCTTTCCGGAGACGGTGTGGAGGAGCTCGAAGTCGATGAGGCCGCGCTCCTGCAGCTTCTGCACCAGCTCCACCACGTTCCGCTCCGACAGCCGCACGCTGGACCGCGCGCTCTGCGCCGCCTCCAGCTGCCGCTGCAGCTCCAGGAGCTCCGCGTCCATCGCCCTCCCTGCGCCTTCGCTGCCGGCGCGACGCGCTGCGATGTCGCCGGAGACGGGGAGGAGGAGGGGACCGGTTTGCCGAGATCGATCGAGCCGTCGACGGAGTTGGGGTCGCGCGATTCGACTTGCGGGACAGAGAACGGAGGGCCTGAATGATGACTGACAAGTGGGGCCTAGTGGTGGATGTGGGAACGTCTTCCCCGGTTGAAGGCGGAGACCAAGCTATACGTATTCGTAGTGAAAAAACATACAATAGTCACTAGCACTTCACTCTCACACAACCACGAGCGCATTTTGTTGGTAGAGCATTTTAGCTAATTTTCCCTGTGCCTTAGCAAAGGAAAGAAGCGGAGAGCAATCGCGGAGATGTTCACGCCCACCCCCATCTCGTTCCACGGGATCTCGGTACAAGCTGAAACCAACAAGTGTTTAGCACGTACGCCATTCTCCCAATGATTTTGACTCTAGTGTACGCATGAGCTGGATATGATGTGCAACGTACGTCTCGATATCCACAATTTGTAAAAGCTAAATCAGCTTTTAGCATACAAACAAACGCTGTCTACTTGTTAAGAGAGATAATCATCTACCAGTAATCTTTTCTTAAAATAATTATAAAAATGGAGTTATCAAGCTAGCTGTCTACTTGTTAAGAGAGATAATCATCTAAACTAGATTTCCAGGTGAACTAGGAAAATCCTAGGGCATGTCATTTTTTTATTGTCATTCACTGACATGCCTCTATATATAAAAGTAGGAAGAAATCGCCGCCTCTCCCGCGTCCACGTCGCACACGTCGCCCCGCACAGCATTTTTGCAAAAAAAACCGCCCGCAAAGGACTATTTTGCAAATCTAGGAAACCATAGGGGCCTGCGTGCAAAAAAGCCAGCACAACCCCCATCTCCTCTTCCTCTCTCTCCCGCCCGCGATGGCGCCGCCGCCGCCGACGCGACTCGCCGCCGTCCCACGCCGCCCCAGACGAATCGACGAGCACCAGAACGACCGACTCGATCTCCTCTACCTCCTCGCCAAGTAGCGCGTGACGGGATGCCCCGAGCTCGCCGTGCGTGGTCGTCTTCCCCGTGGCCGGCCGCCGCCTCGCCACGCCCGATTCGCGCTGCCCCGACCTCCTCCGGCTTCCCCGACCCTCCCATCGACTTCGTGGTGAGCCGCCGGTCCCGTAGGACCTTCTCATCATCCTCCCCGTGCCCTGGTTCGTCGCCTTGGTCGCCGCCGTCCGCCGCCGCCTGGAGCGTCGCCGGATCTCCTCCGGCGACCATATGGTCCCCAGCGCCGCCCCTCCGGTTCCCCTCGCCGCCCTCTCGCGGATCCGCGCGATGCTGGCCCGGCGCGCGAGCACGCCTGTGCGAGCGCGAGCGCTGCAGAGCGGCCGCGGCCGCGTCCATCGCCGGCGGTGACGTCACCGCGGGCCCGCCTGTCAGACCTCCCATATTTTTAAAATAATTGCAGAAAATGCTGGAAAATTGAGAAAATCATATCTTTTAATCCGTAACTCAGAAAAATACAAGTGGTATACCAAAATTTGCAGAAAAATGTAACCTTTACAACTAACACATTTCCATGCATGATTAAACAACTGTAAATAATTTCCATTCATGATTAAACAACTGTAAATAATTTTACTTACAAGAACTAATTAAACCTTTTTATATTCATTATGAACCTTCTGCAAAAACATTTTAACAAATAGCCATTTCAAATAACTTTCCAAAATTATTTGAAAACTTAAATTTTACACAGTATTTGGATTTTACAACTTTCTTTCTAACTTAAATAAAAACCACAAAAAAATAATATCAATAATTCCACGCAAAATATATCAGAATGATCAAAAAAAAATTACCACAAAATGAAACACTGCCTATTTATGTCATATGACCAAAATTAAAATTTCAAATTTTCAAATTCCTGACAAACTTGCCAACACACAATATTTTTAAATTCCAATATATTCGAATCCGAAAAAGTTTCCAATGTGCCCATTTCGAAATTAAAATTCTTGACACCGCGTTATTTCCAAATACGAGAAAAAAATGACTACAAGAATAAACAGCGCCTTTTGATGTCATATGTCCAAAATTAAAATACGAGAATTTAATTTTCGAATGCCTTTCAAAACCAAGCATTCAGTAAACATAAGAAATAATTTTAAAAAAAAACTTCCCAATTTTAACAAATTCTAAAATTTAAACAACTCATAACTGCAAGCTTTTCCCAAAAAAAAAATTTAAGCACATTTAAATCTAGACATCATTCAAGTGCGAATGTTTTTAAATTCAAATTTCACCACACGGGCCGCGGCATCTGCCGCGCCAATATCCCTAGTAATTTGTGTAAGCGCGAATCAAAAACGGAGCAGAGTACGTCTCGCAAACAAACAAATAACCGGTGACAGAGGTGCCTAGAATATATTTCGCGCGTCAGCACAATACCCGGTGACTGAGTGAAGGTGTGAAAGCCGGACCGTGCTTTATATAGACAAACCTTTCGCGCGTCAGCACAAAAACTATCCCGCGCGTTGTTTTCAAATTTGTTGATCATGTCATCAAATAAATTCAAAGCATATCCATTGCCCAGATCCGAATCTTTTTGTTCAAATCCACCCGGGCAAATTTTGACATGCAGATTCATCGGGGGGATTCGCGCCAACTGGGAACAAAACCACGTAAACACGGAATCCAAACAGCTGTTCAAATCTATAAAGGGGGAGGGGGAGAGGGGCCACATTGTGAACAACGAAAAGAGTATTCGCAAAAGGATAGCAAAGTTATAGACGGAGGAGCACCTAACGTCGTTACTACAGCGGGACCCGAACCGGACAGTAATCGTCCTAAACAGACACGAGGTGTGATAATCACACATTCAGGCGTCGATCTCCAACAAGGATCCTACGGCGCATATGTGGGGGGGGGGGGGGGGGGCAGCTACCACCCTTATCTCATAACCTCAGAGGCTCCAAACATTCTTCCACTTCAAGGAAAAACAAATCTGACTGCGAACAGTACGAGATAGAAGGCGATCGTTGCTCGTTCCAAGTTTCATTCTTACCGGAATTTGTCTTGTCTTGTATGTAGATTTTTTTTGAAGAAAAAGATCCCACCTAAACGACTAGAGACTCGCAATAGCATAACAAACCACCACCAATAGCAACATCTAGACTCCATGAAAGATTCTTCAAAATGACGCCTCCGGGAAGGTAATAGTGCACAAGCGGCATCATCGTTCGGTCTAACCAGCATAGTCAGAAACAGAGTTTTCACTCCGGAGAATGTACGTAGGTGCTTAATGATGGGGCAATATAAGCACTAATACATAAGCACTTTGCATTGTGCATTCTCTAAGAGGAGCTGGATGATTCACTTACCTCATGCGTTGTAAGAAACAAATATAATGTTGAAATCCATTGTCTAAGGGTAAAATAGTCTGGCACACTTACTTGTATGGTAAGTTTGTAGATTAAAATCATAGGGTTAATGGATGTAATTGGTGAAATCCACTTTGCCTCGGGGTGCATATGCACCGGTATTTTAAAAATATAGTTCAAATTATCATAAAACTCTGAAATAAAAATTTGTGGATACATCTTCACATTATGTGTGTTCACTGTCGTTTCGCAGAAAACATATATTTTTATGCCCGCGTTAAAAAGATAAAAAAAATCTTGTGAAAATTCTTATTTTAGCAGCATTTGTTTTGTCTTTTTACACAAGCAAAAAAAATGACGCTTTTTCGTGAAACGACTCTGTGAACACATATAATGTTAAAATCTATGCCCGAACATTTGTTTGCCCATTCAGATTGCATTTTAAATAAAGGGTCCATATGCATCCGGGAGACAAACACCTCTCTTATTTAGTAATCCCTTTTCATTTCATGATTTCTCAAATAACTTTCTTTAACAACGTGAAATACCTATTTTGTCAATATGTGAACTACCCCTCTAGAAAATATAACGCTCATGGTTGAAACTTCTATCTGTAATACCCCACAGTTTAGAGAGTCGGAAGGGTAGAAATAAGATTTGTGCATGTGCATAGCATTCATCTGAAAATGCGGGAAATTTTGGCGCGTAAAATAAAACAATGCAAAGTGATCGATGTTTCTCTTGACTCGATGAATTTAGGTCTAGATCATCTTGTTGAGTGCTATAAACTTCGACATGATCTTTACGACAAGTATTTAGGAAGTTGGATCTTTAGTAGAGGCAATCAAAATTTGGACATAACCTATTCTTAATCCTCAACACTTCAAACACAATTGGATAAAATGAAAAGTAATAATTCAAATCAATTGAACATTTCATCATACAACATTAATCTATATCTACTATCATCTCAATACATCATTTACACAAATACCATCACATAAGAATCAATTCCTCATTTAAAATCATCATCTTATCTTACACCCACTCTATCGTCTCATATTACATTCATCTCAAATACAAAATTAGTAATCCAAATGTCCAAAGTACATGTACTTACAACAAATGGAATTGGACATTAGATCAAACTTAACAAGATGAAATTGAAAGAATAAATGGATATTACAACTTTAATCGAATAAGTACATATCTCATCCGAATAAAAAGGAAAATTACAAATGAATAAAGGGAAAACTAAATCTTGATCTTCTCATCATTATCTTGATCATCATATCCTCCAATCTTTTCAAATTCATTCCTGCAAGACAAAGAAAACAAGAGAGAGAAAGAAAGAGAAGCAACCAAGTGGATTTGGAGAAGGATTCATAGATCAAGTATCTATTCTTGTCAACTTCTCTAGAAATTGTGTGAAATTCAAGGGTTTTGTGTTATGTAAAAGATGGAAGCAAGGCTGGCCACTTTGTTGACAAATTCTTTTACATACATGAAGCAATTGAAAATCATCTAAATATAAATAAAGCTAAAGAAACATTTCTAATAATTGAAATGTGTGCCTTCACCACAAGGGTGAGGCAATTTAATTTTGGAACTTAACTAATGGATAATAGGAACTTGTCCTAGAATCCATATTTTGACTAGAGGGATCAATATTAAATCGAAGGCAACAATGGATCATACTTGTGGATCAATTTGGATCATTTGAGGCAACATGGATCAACTAGGTGAAAGAACGAGGATGTCGCCTAGAGGGGGGGGGGGGGTGAATAGGCGTTTTAAAATAATTACGGTTTAGGCTTGAATAAATGCGGAATAAAACTAGCGTTTAATTTATCAAGCACAAAACCTAAACAAGCTAGGTTCACCTATGTGCAGCAACAACTTAAGCTAAGCAAGATTAACAACTAAGTGATAGCAATAGATAACTTCAAGCTCGATGGCTATCACAAAGGTAAATGCATAAGTAAAGGGTTTGGGTATAGAAGTAACCGCAAAGTGGACACGAGGAGATGTTTCCCGTAGTTCCTTCCCAATGGAAGTACGTCTACGTTGGAGGGGTGTGGAGCCACCTAGGCGCTCCAATAGCATGGATGTGCTCACCCTATTCTCCGTGAGCTTCACCCGTGAGGGATTGGCTCGTTCCACTATGAGGTCGACTTGAAGGCGTTGACCAAACCGATACACAAAGGTCGGAGAACTCCACAATGAGTTGGAGCCTCCCAACAATGCCTCGGACTTCCTCCGAGACTCACAAAGGCACCTAGGGTTACAAGCAACCCAAGATGCAAGGAGAACCACAAAGAGTAATGAGCTTCTCAAGCTTCAACTCCACGAATCACCGTGGAGAACTCAAACCGATGCACCTAATGCAATGGCAAGAACACAAGAAGTGCTCAAAGCAATTCACTCTCAAATCCCACCAAAGCAACTAATGCTATGGAGGAAGATGAGAGGAAGAGCAAGGAAGCAACAAATGAATCCCAAGATCTAGATCCAATATGCTCCCCTCACTTAGAGGAGAGATTGATTGGTGGAGATGTAGATCTAGATCTCCTCTCTTGTTTCCCTCAAGAATGAGCAAGAATCATTGGAGGGATTGAGAGAAAGCAAGCTTTTGGAGGTCAACAATGGAGGGCAAAACTTGCTAGAAAGGTTGGGGAACCATTGGGGAAGAAGGCCCCTTAAATAGGTCATCCCAAAATCCAACCGTTGGGTGCAGATTCGCGCCGGGGTGGTACTACCGCTGGCCCCAGCGGTACTACCGCCCCCCGGGAAGTTAGAACACTCAAACGGGCTGAAAACGGGCTCCAGGCAGCGGTACTACTGCCCGGGTAGCGGTACTACCGCCCCGGGAAGTTAGAACACTAAAACAGGCTGAAAATGGGCTCCAGGCAGCGGTACTACCGCCCGGGTAGCGGTACTACCGCCCCGGCGGTACCACCGCTTTTGGTACCGCTGAAAACAGCCTTCTGTTTGCTCCGGCGGTACCTCGGGCGGTACCGGGCGGTACTACCGCCCCTTAGAAAGCAGCAGGAACATCAAACACCAAAACGACAATATCTTTTGCATCCGGACTCCGTTTTTGATGATCTTTGGCTCGTTGGAATCACAACAACGAGCTCATCAAGAATATACAGAGAAACATCATTGTCCAACAATGAATCATAAAACCAAATGTGGAAAGGTTAAACCTCTCGAAAATAGAACGACCGGTAAAACCTCCAACACCAAAAACGCAATAAGTTTTCCATACGAAATCCGTTTTTGATGAACTTGAGCTTGCCGTGAAGATCATGACAAGCTCTAAAACCACACATGGAGTAAAGCCAAATAAGAACCAAGAAAGATGATGCCAAGTATGCAAAGGTTTGAGCTCTCTCCGAATGATACGATCAAGTTACTTATTCGAGAGCCCCTCTTGAAAGTGTGGCATCTATCCTATAATCCGGTCTCTAACACCATGAGACCGGTAAAATAGAAACCCTATCAAGGTCATACCTTTGCCTTGCACAATCCACTTGAGCTAGATGATGATGATCTTGATCACCTCAAGTTGGATCACCTTTCTTGATTGCGCTCCGCTTGATGAAGACTTGTGAAATGCTCCCCCATACACAATATGGGAGAGCCACTTTAAGGAACATCTTCACTTGGCCATTATCTTGATGACGACCACCGCTTGACGTCATCCACCATGGGCTATATGAAATCTTCCTTTGATGCATGCCCATGGGAAGATACCTAACCCCACATAGATACTCCACACACACACACACATGTATATGGGTTAGTTCACAAAGCTATATAGACAATTGCTTACCATACCATTGGATCACAAGATCCCACATGGTACAACATGTAGCTTTGTGTGTTGATCACTTGAATCCATTATTTGCACTTAGCCTTGATCAACTTGTATCTTTCCTTCTCTCTTCACAAAGATGATGTCTTGAAGGTGAACATGAATATCCACGCCATCTCATTCTTCAAGACATGCTTGTAATATGCTCAACTCTATACATGACCATTCTTCATATAAACCATTTAATAAGATCTTGGTCATCTTATAATCTTCTAGAGTCCAACACATGAACTCCAACCTTTTCCTATGGACAAGATCTAAGGATATATCAATGCAAACATTAGTCCATAAGGATTGTCATTAATTACCAAAACCACACATGGGGGCACCATGCTCTTTCACTAGGCAACAAGGGACATGATCCATTTGAGAAGATACAAAGGCAACATGGGACAAAAGGCATCATTGATCCACATTTATCTATCTTAGGCAACATATTTATTTCCCTCTAATCTAGTCAAGTTCCTAAATAAGAAAGCCCACATGAAAAGATAGATTATTTCTCCAATGGTATTATTTACCAAGGAAGAAAATAGATAAATGCTAAAGCCCACAATCTGAAATTATTAAGCCACATGATCACCACCCATAAATGGCCAAGCCCACATATGAGAGAAGCCACACAAGCCCATCTAGTGACAAATGCCACTTGGCTTGATAAAAAAATTAATCCTACAAGGAGATAAGATCAATGACCATGCATTCTTATCCACAAGCAAAATATCTCACATAACTTGTACCTCAAGAATATCTCACAAGAGGATAAGACCAATGACTACTCATCTTTATCCACAAGGGAAATATCTAGCTTAACTTGAACCCCAAGTAATGCTCATGTGTGAGGGCATGACAACAAGTAGCTTACTCATCCATGCAAAGCAAGAGTCACCACTTGAGGTGTCAACTTGTGGGGGATAGCTAGATCCTATAAAAGAGCATGTCATCCACACAAATAAAGGAATTTGCTCACACATTCATTTTCAGCAAAGAGCCAGCCGTACCAATTGTTCATTATATCAAGGAATTCATCTACAACAGTACCCAACTGTTTCTACAGCCCCAAAACAGCAAGAACACCTCACCCATTTCTCACATCAGATCAGCTAGAACAGCTCAAGAACATCTCAAGAACACAAAGAACACCCACTGAAATAATTTGCAGCTAGATAAATACACTCTAGGAACATTGAAGCAGCGAGGAGGAGCAGGCTAGCCACAAGACGCAGGTTATCATCATTTTCCAGAAGACCAAGCTGCTCAACAACAGCAGGTTAATTCTTTGTGTGTGTGAGGCATTGGAGAGGTGCTAGCAAGTTCTGTAAATGACAGGACAGTGCTAGAAAGAGAGGAGAGAAAGGGAACACATCTATTCTTATCAGGTTGCATAGTTAAAACTTGTCCAGAAGGCAAATACAATAATTTTGGATCCATCTATCCACACTTTGGAGTTAAAAGAGATTTACTCTCAGATCTGCATAGAGTTACTATGCATAAATCATCACAGAGATTAAAAGCAACTAAATAGTATCTATTTTTATCCAAAATTCATGCCTCAGCCTTTGCATCATTGGCAAGGCCAAGAAATCAAGCACAAGATCTGTTCTTATTAGTTTAAATAGCAAAATCTGTCAAAAACATATCTTTAAATCACACCAGCAGCACTCAGTCGTGCTGAGCATATATTTACACTTGTGTACACTCAACAGAGGCATCACAGGGGTAAATGTTGCTCAACAGACAGGCACATGTGCACAAAGTCATGAGAAAATTATTCTAGCAGAGGATATTGAGCTCCCAAGCAAAGTCAGCAATCCAACAAATAGCCACCACAAGAACTAGATGAAGAAATCATCCAGTAATGCATCTGAAGTAAATAAGTAGCGCATAGGATTTAATCTTGCACATTTAGGGCATCCATTTATCTAAAATCGTGGCAAGCATCCACAACACCGCTAGAGGAGTAAATCATCTGGGTTCCTCTCTGAATTCAACTGACTGAAGCAAATCTTCAGTTAGTAAACATATAGAAAAGCCACAAGATTTATCAGCTCTATTCCACACAAGTGTTCCCTGGTAAAACTGAATATTTCTTCAGCTAGCCATTTGGTCAGAGACCAAAGCCAACAGCACAAACACTTGCATTAGACATCTAACCGCATTTTACCTTAGAGCCACTGATCCTTGGATGTGCAACACATCCAAAGAGGAGCATCCCTGAGCACGTACACCTAGCTAGCAACACGATCACATGCACCAGTTCATCCCTGGATGAACACCAGAACCACTAGATCGACCACTAAATTGTTCAGACCACGACAGTTCGTCTGCACACAGCCAGTCACCGCAGTTAGCTCACCTCGTGGATTTGTAGCCGAGGCAGAGCGCAGAGAAGTGGGTGTAGGTGCAGTAGAGGAAGTAGATGCAGGAGCACACGTCGCCGTGGTTGCGGTGACGGCAACACCGCCGTCCCGTCGGCGACAGTAGCATCAGCAGCAGACCACCGCACCAACCACCGTGACCACCAAAGAGACCTTGGCGGCGTAGTAGCACAGGCGGTCAAGCAAGGGCTCGAGGATGTCGAGGTAGCTAAGCAAGAGCTCGTGGTCAACGCCGGGGTTGCACCAGGGCACCGTCCCACCGGCATCAAGGTTGAAGTGGAGGAGAGGTAGGCCATGGCGGTGGGGTGGAGCAAGAGGTCGAGCAGAGGCTCGAGGTGAGGTCGTGGTCATGGTGAGAGCCTGGAGAGGTGGCGGTGATGTGAATCGGGAAGAGGAGAGCGAGCAGGAGCAGCCATGGCAGCCGGAGCTGATGAGCCGTGGCGGAGCTAGGGTTAGGGTTTGTCCCAAGCGGACATGGAGGCGCAGGTGGAGGCTCTAGTGGTGGGGAATCGAGGTAGTAGGAGGAGGCGGAGCTCGTGCCGGGCAGCGGCATCGCCGGAGTCGGCCGGTGCCGAGCAAGGCGGCGCTGGCGGCGGTGAATCGCGAGCAGAGGAACGAGAGAGTAGGGGATCGAGTGAGAGAGAGAGAGAGTGAGGTGGACCGGGTTTGACCGACCGAGCCTGGACTAGACCCAAACCAGTGGGTTCGGTTCAACCCAGTAGCTAGGGGCAATATGGTAATTTTACTACTTGAAATTATTCAAACTTAAATGAATTTTAACTCCCAAACAAAAGGAACAAAAATCAGCTAAAAATAGTCAACACACTCTATAAATTATGAGGAATTTTAATATAAGTTTTATTTGAAGTTTTGAAAAATATTTTGTGGATAAAAAATTCAAAGATCCTTAAGTGGAAATGACTTGAAATTCATTTTCAAAAACTATTTTCTTAAAAGAAAATAATATGGGAAAATAAAGTCTTGAAGTTCAATTATATTGAACTATTTCAATTTAATCACTTTCAATTTATTCCTCATGTAAATTATTATCAAACTCTCTAATTAATTAAAAACTCTCAAAAGTATTAAAAGCCACAACCGAGGGTATTTTGGGGTGACGATGCATCTCATGATTATGCATAATAGCATGCTGCTAGAGATTTCAGTAGTCCTTATCAGGATTACTTTGCTATTTTCAGAACTCGGGGTTTTATCGCAAACCCTAGAACCCCGAAGGATTGAACGACCATTTCTACCACAGGCAAGTTCATTCTTGCATATCCTTATTGAACTATTTTATAAAAACTATTTTCAAAAACGTATTATTATCATTGCATTGAAAAAGAAAAACTATTTTCGAATGATGTGAATTGCTATATATATATATTGTTTGGCTGGCAATGGAACCACGGATTGATGTTGAGGTGGAGGTTCCATTGTACGGGAAAGTATATACCTAGGATTAATTACCAATGTCACAGTGATCCTTGCGCCGTATTGAAGCGTTTACCATGAGATCTGCTATGGACGGTAAAAGTCAGCCGTATCTTCTCTCGTTCACATATCCTCGGCAGGCTATTACCTGGCTGTGTCCGTTGCGGCGGCCAACAGCGTGGAAGCGCGTGACCTTCCCACCTGATGGGGTGACTGGAATAGAAGCTCGGGAGGGGTGGCGGGATAGCGGTCTTGGTTACCGGCCGCGCCACAAATGGGCGGATATGTGTTGTGCGGAGAGGGCGGTGATTGGCTTTGAACTCACACCTGGCCCCATACCATGGAAGTATGGACGGGCTAGCTACCCGGAAAGGCAACAAGGCTGGGTTTCTCTCATGGGTAAAGTTACGCAGCTCTGCAGAGTCAACAACAAGAAATTGTGGCTGTCACATCCTTGTTCCAGGAGGGAACTACAGAATGTTGCGGGAAAGGCATCCCAAGTGATGACTAAAGACCCGTAGAGACTGTGAGCATAGTTTTCTGAAATAAAACTTGACCTTTGAAGAAAGGTTTTCCAAAACTTGCATTATGCCTATGACCGTTGGTCATGGCAGTAGCTAGTGCATTCAAAACAAAAACTCTTTCCTATATTATTGAACTTGCTAAGTAACGCTCGAGTTGCTTACCCTTTCCTCGTTGACCCCCTGCTTAGATTTTGGAGCCATCAAAGGAGTTGCCAGTTATCCATCTTGACGTCAAGGAAGTATCCAACAAGGAGTCAAGTCTACTGATGGAGCTTGAAGGAGTCAACAGTTACTTCACCGACAGAAGGATGACGACCACCTTGCCCAGGTGTATATAACGACAACACTGCCGATGGAGGAGACAACATCATATTGGAAGAAGGAGACAACCCTGGATAAAGATATTCCAGATGGAATAGATTAGGGTTGTGACAACAGCAGTAGTGGATTAGGAATTAGAGATAGAGCTGATATCCAGCTTAGTGATACGAATTGGATCTTTTTGATGTTTCATTTGCACGAGACCTACTTCTATCTGTAAAGAAGGTTCTCGAGATTTTGTATTGAATAGTGTTGTAATCCTATAGTGTTACCTTGGACCGGCTATGTTTCTGTTGTACTACTCTGAGGGATGTAATATTTGCGGAGAGGTCCTTCCGTGCGTGTTACATCAACGACTTGTACACTACAACATGCAGTGGTGTGCTGGGTCACCGCACTATCGACCCGTTAACCTTTGGATTTTTTTTTTTTTTGCATTTTTAGTACTAGTAGAAAATGGTATGACAACCACAAACAATTGTAAGGATACATTTTACTGGAGGTAAATAGATTATGTAATTATAGTGACATGACTAACGAATACTCATTATTTGTACGAGGTTGTAAAGGGTGATTGTTACTTTCCTATTAATGTACTAAATGTGCAACCAAAACACATTTTATAGAAATTACTTAGTTATTGAGACATTAGATTAATATGTGGGCCTAAGATGATTTGTTTCAAATTCTAACTCGTAACTTTTATCCTCAGGTGCATATTCCATATATTATTTTATAAGGTTCAGGAAATATAGTACTCCTTAAGCTTGTAGAGCATTGAAGTAACAAAATGTCAATCTATAGAGGCAACAAATAAGAATAATAACCCTCCGATCCAAGAAAAACCCGTTGCAAGATTTGCGTACGAGTTGTGCATGTGACGTTGTTTTCTGGTGACAATTTTAACGGATCAGAAGGAGGGAGTAGGTTCCTTTTTATGTGCTTTAAATTGACAGGAGGTTGTTGCGTCAAACATTGTTTCTTGAACTTAAGGTTGCACCATTAGCCAAAGTTTTGACTTGATAGCACCTATGATAATTTCCAAACACCAAGTACTTCTATCGAACCACCAATACCCAAATACACTAGGCTCCCCAGGACCCTAGAGGTGTTGGAGAATTAACACACACTGAAAATTATATAAAAATTGCAGCGAAACAAAGCATGATTAATCTCAGCACCACTTGTGTAGTAATTTCATCATCAGAATATATTGAGAAGTCGTCTCAAGTGACACCCCGTACACGAGAGAATATTCAGTGAAAACCGATGAAAACCACGAAAATATCATGTGTAAAAGTTCTGAAAAATTGTCAACAAAAATGCATTACGTTGGAAAGGTAGAGTTCTACAGGCATGCAAATTTGCAAATTGAAAATCAAATTTGTGTAGGAGCTATGAAAATTACAAATTCAACAATAAATAGTATTATTACTATTCATTGTTGAATTTGTATTTTTCATATCTCCTTATCATTTTTGAGTTTCAACTTGCAAATTTGCATGTCTATAGAATTCAACCTTCCCAACGTACATCATTTTTGTTGAGAAAGTTTCAGAACTTTCAAATATAATATTTTCGTGGTTTTCACTAGTTTCTATTGAAAGTTGATTTCCACCGGATACTTTCTCCCCCTACACTGGCCAATATGATGTATGAGTCGTCTGAAATTATTTGGTTACAAGTTAAGAACATTAACTGTTGACTATTATCTCATCGGTCAGATAAGCAGGCGATTAATGATGGCATGAGATGAGATGGTTTTCGGAGGATGCCTGTAATTATACGCACACAACTTGTTGAAAATAAATGGCATGTCACAGCCAATGACACGAATTACAATTACACAAAGTTGCGATATGTGCTTATTTGGTAGGGAAGTGGTACTGTAGATCTTCATTACAGTGATATATCTACTTTGCAGCAACCAAAGAGATCACCAAGTTTAGAAAATCAGCGTTGCAACGTGCAAGCAAAACATGTATGTACTAATACGACTTGGATAGAGTAGAACTAGTCAAATTTGTATAGTTTAGCAACCCTTGGTTGGAAAACTTGCCTGTGCCAAGATGGTTAGGTGGGTGGTTGTACCTCCAGCCCACCAGAGTTCAAACCCTAGGTTTGACGCTGGTGTTTCTCATTTAAGGCGGAATATTCTTCAGTGGGAGGCGACATTCCCATCGACAGCGAGGCGCCCGTGGTGACTTCGTCAATCTCAAGACTCGACCCGCCGACTCAGTCTCTCGGAGGTGCTCATAGGGGTAGGGTGTGCGTGCATGCGTTCATAGGGGTGAGTGCGTGCGTGCGTATATGAGCGCTTGCGTTGTACTGTGTTTCGCAAAAAAAAAAAAAACCCTTGGTTGGCATCAACATTTTCTTCCATGCATAAGCTTTAAATGTCAAGCACTTACAATTATCGGCTTACTAGTATCTCTCGTGTTGTCGTGGGGTATTGGAGTAATACATATGAACCATTAAGAGGGTGGACCTAACGAGAAAATTGCCGGATGTCCATTCGTAGATCACAGATATTTCTCGCTTAAAAATGGAGTGTCACACACTGTATCACATATGAAAAATGCCAAGGAAATGATCTTGGACCCGGTGTCCTTGGCACCCCGGTGGTTCAACGTGGGTACGCTCCTGATAGGACTGCGGACAACGCAAAACTCAAATTTAGCTACCAAAATGTCTTATATTTAGTTATAGAGAAAGCATGTAACATTACAGGGTGAGAGCCAAATAACTTGTGATATATGTAACCACTACTTGACTTAATAGAGGTTACATCGACGTTAAAATGGATCCAGAGTAATGAACGGCTCGTCGAAAAAAGGATGGATCTTAAAATTTCTTTAAGAACAAATCGTCCATATAAAGCTTTTATTATTGGCTATGATAAAACGGAGCCTCGATCGACACAACGATCCTTGTAGCTATTTGGGGCTATATATCCCAGCTCGGCTATATAGCTCTTCTGGTGTAACTACATTTTTTTTTTGAAAACCCTCTCTCTGGTGTAACTACATACATGCACACGTCGTCGCCGCGCAACAATCATGGCTGAGAAGGCGCCGGCCGCGGCGGGTGGTGGGGCGGAGAGTGGCGGGGCGGCGGTGGGAGGTCGTGATGTATGGGGTCCGGTCCTGAAGGAACCTGCCTCGGCACGCCGGAGACCTGTGCGCCCGTCCCTGCCGGCGGCGAGTGGTGGGGCGGCGGCGAGTGGCGGGGCGGCCTTGGGAGGTCGTGATGTATGGGGTCCGGTCCTGAAGGAACCTGCCTCGGCACGCCGGAGACCTGTGCGCCCGTCCCTGCCGGCGGCGAGTGGTGTGGCGGCGGCGAGTAGCGGGGCGGCCTTGGGAGGTCGTGATGTATGGGGTCCGGTCCTGAAGGAACCTGCCTCGGCACCTCCGAGACGTGTGCGCTCGTCGTCCCCACCGTCGACAGTTGGCGTGCCGACGCGGCGGAAGAGAGCATGAGCGACAGCAGGAGGACAAGAGCCGCCGCGGCAGCGCTCTTGTGCACGGCCATGGCTAGCTGTTTTCTTGAAGCTACTCACTACTAGCTTCTTGTCTGTTCTGCGATCGATGTGTGCCTCGTTGCAACCTGCATTCGGCAAATATATATAGAGATGCGTGGTCTCGTCCCAAATTAATTATCTCTGGTGACAAATTAAGACGATAATTAGTGTCCCCAAAAAAACGATAATTAGTCCCTAAAAAAGACGATAATTAGTGTGATGGTTATCCGGCCGTAAGAATATTTTGGAAACAAATTAACCAGATGACTAAGATGAGATTATCCTCGCAAAGGTACGTAATAAATGCTTGCTTATAATTGCAGTTTATGGTTGCACTAAAATTAAACTGATAGGTCCCAGTCCAGTTACTTGCGAGTCCTTAATTAGTACTGAGTTCTGACTGCCAAATGGGATACCTCAAAAAAATAAAATGACTGGCAAATGGGCCCTTGTGATGCCTTAGATACCATATTCCAAGCACGAAGGCATGTAGTATAAAGGTATATACTCCCTCCGATCTGTAAATGTAAAATGTGTCGTGGGATTTGAGCTGACCACGTATAACTCGTATGTACGTATTCCGACACTTTAATCAGATCGGAAGGAGTATCATTTTCTCACGGGCGGACCATAATGGGAAGAACTTTGCTGACAACGAATGACATATTACCACCAAGGCCCCACGTACAAACATTACAACCGATGTTGCCCAAAGTTATAATAGCTGTTTATCTTTTTAATGTGGTATATCGCAATTCCTCACAGAACAAAAGTGAATGAAATAAATGGTTACACTCCTACACGGTGAAGGGAAAAAAGTCATTCAGACGGCAATAACTCAGCTACTTCAGAGAAGACTGCTCTTGCCTTGAATCCCAGATATCTTTATCAAGTTCACGGGCTGTGAATTTGTCTCCATCTGAAATTTGAAGATTGCCACAAGAAATATCATATAGGCACACGAGACATGATACTGCTTGCAATATGGCAGTGCAAGCAAAGGCTGCAAGGCAATTATATGCCAATGGTGCATTTTAAGCAATCATGCAATATATCTCACGGAATTAGCATCGATGTGTTTCGGATAGAAAATGAGATTTAAGTGCACGCTTACATCAGTACGTTCACAAATTTCCCGCCACGTTCCTCATAAGTTCATAGAGAGCAAAACCCCCTCGGTGGCAACCAGGCAATCGCTGGCTCATTTCTCGTAATTCTTCCTGTAATTGGGAAACCATGCCAAAGGATTAGTAGAACCCAAAAGCAAGGAAAGGATATAAGTGCTGATAGTACAAGGGAGCTTACTGCTGAGATTGCATACAGCTTAGTGGATTCATATCCATCTTGAGCTCTAGAATAAAGCTCAGTTACAGTAGCGGAATCAACGTTACATCTCATAAAGAAGAATGCTGCTGGCCTGACATTCACTTCACGGCGAGAAACTCCAATGAAAACAGGTTCAGTCTGCAAATCGAAATGCAGATAATTAACAGCAAAAATTTCAAGAAAGTCCTGCAATTGCAGAAATCTTCTTTGCAGAGTTATTGCAAACAACTATAAAGTGTCCTTATGTGGTCTTACTGATCTACACAAACCAGTAAACCTGACACTACGGATTCAGTAATTACGAAAGACTCTAGGTGGTGTAATTACCAGTGAACTAGCAGGAACTCCAGTTTCCTCAACTACTTCCCGATGATTCCATCAAACATTTCATCAGAAACTCTTTCAATGAGATGAGTAACGTCTTCTACATTATTTTGATGAGCCACGATTCCAACTTCTTGTGGCTGATACAAACAAATGAAACTTGCATAATAAGAAACATGAATATTCCTGCAGAAATAAAATATATCCACCTCATGAATTTCAATTCTTATCACGGCTCAAAATTTTCCAAGTTCTAAAGTATAAATAACATTTCCAATTTCTATACCTAGAATATTTTTTCAATAAGTGGTGGCCCAAATTCCAATTGAAGAAACCACGATATATTTCACCAAAAGTTAAAAGGAACAAAAGATATGCACTGTCCACCTGGCTTACGATCTCTAGCAAAGTAAAATGGCTACAGAAAAAAATTCAGCCTACCAAATTTACATGTACTATAGCTTTGTTCTCTACTTGGGAAGTTGGGATCTCTTCAAAGTTGAACAGAAACTTTAGATGTCATCAAGTGTGCTCAAAATTGTAATATTCTTAAGATATTACCTCAGAATGTCCTCCAGGAAAAACATAGTATCCAGGAGATTCGCCCACGTTGTTGCTCCTTTGCAATACAATAATTTTTTCATCAGATGTTTCAACAATCGCACCATTTCCCAGTGGGTTAGACATGTGTTGGCAACACACACAGTCATCTAATCAGATCAGATGGAAAGAGTATTTATTCAGATCCGGACTGATTCTTATGATTCTATACAAAGATTCACACCATGCAATCGGCACACAGTGCTGAGACAAGTAATCTAACAATTACTAATTCAGTGGACATTACCATTATCTTCATAGTGAACATGTGTAAATTAGATATAGCAAAATATGCAACCATGGAAAGGAAAATAAATGTGAAGAATAAGCATTTAAACTATTACAACCATGAGCGACGAATGAAACAGATAATTCATGGGATAATATTAAATTACAAGTTTTTAGTGTTAGATATCCAAAAAGGCTTTGATCCACAGAGCAAGATGTGACTAAGGTATTACAGATTCTAGTTTCTAAATTACCTTCAGATGGGACCAAAAATTTCTCCCACAACGGACTGAGATTTGTTCCTACAAATGTCCTGTTGTTTATAAGTTAATAGTAATAACGATGTTAGATAGAGGTGTTAGCGTGCTGCACTGAAATATTGCATACAAGTTAGAAGGCAAGGGTCAAAAGTAAAAAAAAACGGATGGCATAGGAGTTATATTCCAATAGAGTAGCTATTGGAATATAATAAGGAGGGTCAGGCAGACCTGTAATCTGTGAGACCCAAATGAAGTGAGACACAATACTCCTGATTTGATTCATCGTTGTGGTGCAAGGCATGCCCTCCATACTGAAAATTGTCATGGTCGCCAAGAGTCAATTCTAGTAAGTGGTGAACAACAGTAAAGCGGATAGAGAAAGAACACGAAAACATGACACCCAAAAAGTTATAACAACACGAGTTTAGCTGTAAATCGAACAACAGAACATTTTTCTTTTGCAATGGCACGAGTTCAGCTGTAAGAGGAACGGACAAATTCAGAAAAGGAAGTTGTGGCGAATGCAGGTTCACCTAATGAAAGGGAAAAAAGGGTAAAGATCCAAATTTATTTGGATAAAGATGGTATCTGGATGACCTGCAGTTCCTAACTAAGTATGAAACATAAGGAGCCCCTACGTCTTGACTACTGTGCATCTATGCCGAACAAATTTGTAGGCATCATGAACACTCCACTCCATATTACATAGGTTTCTTGTTCAGTACCAATTTAGCATAGAGCACAGTCGTATATTACTAAGCATGGAAGAATTTTTTTGGGTTTACTATAAATTGTTTGATCACTAATCAACAGTACCTCCATGCATCAGTACGGCAGGGAAATGGCACCCAAAACATAGCCAGAGCCCAGAGAAACATACATACATACATACCCGAAACTTTGTGCCACTGTACAACGACGGGTTCTCCTGGAGCCTCTGGTTCCATATCTGCGCAAATGAACGAGCATCAATCAATCATCAACAGTGGCCATGTGTTCATACGGAGCGAATGCATGATTGGCGATGTTACCTGGTCGATAGATTCTTCCAATGATGCATCTGGATAGGGGATCCGGTCGAACGATGCATGAAACTTCACCGTGACCTTCATTTCACAGCAGCACTGAGTCAATACCAAGGAATGATTCACGCAATCTTCAACGAGCTGTCCGATTCGGAGACAGAGGGAGGTTACCCGGGATCGAGGGAGGCCTGCGGGGCAGGAGACGAGGAGCTTGTACGCCGTGCCGGGGTCTTCTGCAGCCGCGGAGGCCATGTAGCGGCGGCGGTGAAGAGGTTATGAGGGGACGGGGAAAGGAGTTGGTGGCGAGGTGTGGAGCGGCCGCCGCCGGAAGCTTTGGAAAAGAAAGAAGAAGCCGGCGCCGGCGGTGGTTGGGACTTTGGACATGGCATGGACCGGGCCGGGTTAAGGCCCGCCGTAACCAAATGCATACATGCAGTACTGGGCTACATTGAGACGGCCGCCGAGAGTGGTTGCACTGTCCATCAAGTAGTATAGTTCTACTAAAAAAAAATCAAGTACGATCCGTTAAAATTGTCATGAAGAAACAAGAACCAAGTACAACGTTTACCTACAACCTCCGACAGATTTTTCGGACCGGAGGTAGTAGTATAGCTGATGTAAAAAAAAGAAAGCGGGAGACTTCAGAACTTTCAAACTTATTCAAGACTATAGTTCATAATTTCGTTCTTAGTCAATATATATTTAGGTTTTGCGCGACCTCTGGGCTAGACACATGAAATTTTGGATCAAAATTATTAGGCATGTTTTAGAGCCCATATTAGTGAAGGAACTAGACATATAATGGATGTAGGACCCCCTCCCGAAAGTTGGCAGCAATCCCCCTCTATCCATCCATAAATACCTCCGTAAGGGCATCATTTACGGTGTGTTTTATTTAGTACAAAAGTTTTACCTTCGCTGCAAATTTCACGTACTTCATGAGTCCTACAACCGAATGAAGATCGTTTGCGTTACCGCATATTTATTCACAAATATCTGGATTGCAAATCTTAATTCTTGAGTGTTCTTTGGTTGTGTGTAGACATTAGACTCTCATGGTCAAGTTGGTCGTGCTTATGCGTGGTCGATAACCTCTTGTGGTTGGTTTTAGCGACTACTAAGGTGTAATGTCATCACAAGCTTGTTCTCAGACCATCAAAGTCAAATCCTCCAAATCGATTGTGATATTCTTATCGATCGAGACACCTTTGGCTCTATTAAGTGGTATCACATTTCCAAGTTTCGCAGTAAGATTTACTAATTTTAGTAGTTTAGATTGCATCTGTTTTTCGTATCTATAGTCCATGAAAAAGGTAAAAGAAATGGGGGTTAGATCATCATCCTCGGAACAATCTGAGCCGTTGTAATTATTTGTTGTCAGCACATTGCATTCCGCTCCCAAGATTCAACCTCCACCACGGAGATCCGCCTAAGAGCGATGCCTGCAATAACCTAGAGCCTCGCAAGAGTACAAGGAAAGGAATCCTTATGGCATAGTGCGAGATGCCGTATAGGCAAACCCTAGACGACTCTTAAGGGAAAGGATGAGAGAGAGAAAAAATGAAAGCAAACGAGAGCCCCTTAAAAACAGACTCCATAATAGATTTTGCTTGATGGATCATTGGTACACGCTTCCATTCCAACGATGTGCCGATGGCATGAGACTGATCGTTCCGGAAAAAACATACTCCATAGGTACTACTTTCATATTTTAGAAACTTGAAGGTTGGCACTACAACAAGAAAAAAAGAGAATGTTACTCGTATTCACTAAACTTGACCAGATTGGCATTACAAAGAAATAAGAACCGTACATAGATATTATGAAAAGATGATGCAACACGTAAGAAATGAGACGACGGTCCATAGGTACTATATGGAAAATGACGTCAGAAATCAGACAAATACAAAAAATTAATGCAAATCGACGACAGTGGGAGTCGAACCCACGACCTTCTGATCCGAAGTCAGACGCGCTAATCCACTGCGCTATGCGGTCCAATTATATATAATTAATTTGTCAACTTTATTTATCTTAATGTAACGGAGAGCGCCGATTCTGCCCTTCCCCGCTCGTTTGCAAGCCATAGTTACGTGTATGTGAAAAATCACAAGTTTAACCCTACTACTCCCATTGTGTTTCTGACTCTGGCAAAAAGATCGTAGAAATATACTCAAATATCACAATGCGCATTATATCGATTGATCTACATCGAGTAGAAAATATTTAGAGAGTTAATGCAATTTGGATATCATCTATTATTACGGGCTGCCTGCTAGCTTTTTTTTTTTTTGACATCACGGGCTGCCTGCCTGCTAGCTAGTTTGCAACAGATTCTAGAAAATAACCACTGTGCGTCTATTTTGTATATATATATGATTTGCGCCACATTTTATTTTTGCATCACACTGGATCAACTCAAATATTCGTCCGAAATATAATTAGTCAACTGAATTATCTTTTTGTCTACTGTTAATTACTTTTGACATGAACGGAGGGATCATAAGACAATGCGACGAACACATGTTAAGACAAAATTCAGCAGTCTTCATTCTCGAGGGAAAATTCTGCATTCATGTTAGGACAAAATTGAAACGGAGTAAGTAATTATTAAGAAAGGGAGCTGATTATCCGTTGGACAAAAACGCAAGTATAGCTGTGTATAGCTAACCGATCGATCTCCACGTAGAAAATCATCTTTATATATAAAAATGCCTGGTGACTACATAACAATTCGTGCATACAATGCATCAATCTGTCTATTGCCACGATGAGAGTACAGCAAAAACAATAGTGAAAATAAAAGGGCTCTTTTTATATATAGCTACTCGAAGGTGCATGCATGGCGCCCTCACGCCCGCGATGGTGGTGGCGGCGCCGGCGAGTCCGACTTCATCGGGTTTGGTCCAGTGGGAACCTTCCTGAGCACAGAGAAGTTCACAGGCGGCGGCGAGTCCGACTTCATCGGGTTTGGTCCAGTGGGAACCTTCCTGAGCACAGAGAAGTTTACAGGCGGCGGCGAGTCCGACCTCATCGGATTAGGTCCGGTGGGAACCTTCCTGAGCACCGAGAAGTCCCTCGGCGGTGGTGAGTCGGACCTCATCGGGTTAGGTCCGGTAGGAACCTTCCTGAGCACCGAGAAGTCCACGTGTGGTGGCGAAGGCGGTGGCGAGTCTGACCTCATCGGGTTTGGCCCAGTAGGGACCTTCCGGAGCTCCGACGAGCCGATCGGCGGCGGTGGCGGTGGCTCAGACGTGATAGGGTCAGGTCCATTAGGCACCTTTCGGAGCACTGGGAAGTGTTCGCTCGTCGCCGGCGGCGGCGGCGAGTCGGACGTGATGGGGTCAGGTCCATTAGGAACCTTACGGAGCACTGGGAAGTGTTCGCTCGTCGCCGGCGGCGGCGGCAGGTCGGACGTGATGGGGTCTGGTCCACGAGGGACCTTACGGAGCAACGAGAAATGCGCCGTCGGAGGAGATAGGTAGCGCGCGGACGCGGTGGGAAAGAGCATCAGCGGCAGCAGGTGGAGAAGGAGGAGGAGCGCTGATGATGCCACGCTCTTGCGAACCGCGGCCATGGCTGCTAATGATCGTGGTGAGCTAGTGGGTGGGTGCGTGTCTGGTTGCGACATTCTGTGGGACTATAGTGGGCCTATATATAGTCTCGACCGGTGCAGTGCATGCAATCCGACGACATAAAGATTAATTTGGTGGTAATTAAAAATTAATGGCGCGATTAGCTGCCCATAGTAAAATAGTTTAATGCGTCCGTTTCCTGTCAAATAATGTACGATGTTTATGTCTGCTAATGCAATGCGTTACTAGTAGTTACTAACGTAATTAAATGGTACCCTTAACAAGGTAATTATTATTTTTAGATATGCAGGCCGTCTCAAAATAGAAGAACCAGTCGCATGGAGGTCTTTTTTAGCTGACTCGCATGTAGTTTCAAAATGGAAAAAACTAGTCATATTGACATTTATTCATAAGATTTGGATGGTATTATCGGGACACTTAGTAGAGGTACTAATTAGCCAATTAATTAATTCTTAGTTATACATATATCCGTTAGGTCATATTTGGAATAAAATTTGTTCTATCCAAAATTGGGTATGCCTAAAAAATAGAATATAATTTATTTCATCTAAATCTTCTTTTGCTTCTTCCACCACTCACTACCGGAATTCAACACTTCGCGAGGTGTATGAGTCTTGTCGAGTTAGTCGGAAAAGGTGTTGTATATACCAGGCGTGACTCTTTGCCGAGCTTCACTATGTACCAAATATTTTCTGCAAAACAGTCGACAAAAAATTGACGCTCAACAAAATAACGGGAAAAAACTCAGCGGAGACCGATAAAAAACACTTGGAAAAGACGATGGATGCACAACAAAGGTTACAGACACCTGTCCCTTCCCGTCACGAGATGGCGCGTCTTCTTTGCTGACTGTTCCCCAATGAACAATTGAAAAATCTTTGCTTTCTTTTTCTGCCAGTTTTATGCCGCTGACAGGATATTCTTTGTACCTTTTTAATTCTTTGCCGAGCGTCTAGTAGAAAACACTCGGCATAATATTTAAGTTTCAGTTCCCACCGGTTTTTACGCTCGCTAGGCAAACCCTTTATTTTATATACTTCAATTTTTCTTCTCTTTTTGTCTTCCCACCCTCTTTCTGTTTCCACCTTCTCTTTTTCACATTCTCTCTCTTTCCCGCCGCCTATCTGTCTCGCCATTTTCAACCGCTAGATTTGCTTAAAATTTGGCAAGGGTAGTGAGATACTTGTTGGCTATTTGGATTCAGATTTTGCTGCCGATTTGGATAAGAGCAGGTCCCTTATGCTTTATGTGCTCACTATTGGTGGTTGTGTTATTAACCGGAAGGCAACACTCCACCAGTTGTTGACCAATCTAGCACGGAAGCTGAATACATGGCTATTGGAGTGTTGAAATATTTTGTATGCTGAGCTTTGTGGATATAACTTGCATTGATTTTTTTTTTTGTGACAGTCAAAATGCTTTATACGTTACTAAGCAGTATGGATCAGATGTTTCGTGAGAGCAAAGCAATTATTTTTAAATACCATTATGTTCATAATAGTGTCACTCAAGGTAAACTTGACAGTCTGCAATATTAGTACTCATGACAATCCTGCTAATATGATGACAAACCCAATCCCTACTGCTAAGCTTGAGATTTTCTCAGATCACTTAGTTGGTATAACTGTTTAGCCCAAGTGGTTATGTTGACACGGAAAGTGTTTTTTTTGTTTTGTTCGGGGAGGAGTTCTTTTCCATGCTACAATAAGAAATGTGTCTTAAGGTTGAGTGTTATTAAATTGTGATCCAAATTCATACTACATACAAATAAGTTCTAACTGGGGTGGCGTGAGGCCTGTAGGTCCAGAAAGAAGATGAAGAAGAAAGTTGCTTGAACCACACATCTGGCATCAGATGAGTAATTGTCAGTAAGTAATTGTCAATGTAGGTGATTTCGTAATGGTGTCAAGACCACCCCGCATACTGGGAGAAGATGAATGGAGTGATCATGCATGGTAAGCGACACAAAAAAGGGCTCACTGATTGATGATATTCAGCACATGTTGTAGCCGGTGGTTAAATCCCAATGAACCCGATTCAATTGAGTGGAAGCTTTCACCTAGATTCACAAATTATTACAATGACAATGATAATTTTTTTAATGACATAAGCAAATTTGTATATTTGAGTGTACTGATATATGAAGATATATTCTGTCATACACAAGTGAGCTAAGGTGAGATCTCCAAAAAAAAGAGAGTCATAAAACAAGAATGAAAACAAGGACATATTATATTACAACGAGGAAGGAAAAGGAGGAGGCGCGTGATGAGGAGGAAGAGGAAGAAGATTAGAAATGACAGTCAAGAATTATTCAGTTTATCGATAAACTTGTTACATGGTTATTGCCCTTTTATTTATATATATCTACATACTCCAATGTATATTTCTTATGGTAATGCAAGGTGTGTATACAAGCAACACTTGCAGTACCATCACACGCCTAAGCATGCGCTGGTAAAGGGTTATTGGGGCTAGGGTTAGGCCCCTTAGGAACCTTCCTAAACACCGGGGATCATACGAGCTGATCGCTTCTGGAGCGTACGCCGGAGCCGGTGTTGGAGAGTAGATGACAGGCGGTGAATCACTGCGTTAGGCAAATGGTAGCGTGCTGAAACCATGGTAGAGAACAATATTAGCGGCAAGAGGAGGAGCAGCGACACATCAACGCTCTTATGGGCAGCCATGGCTTTCATGTTGCTAGTATTTCTTCTCTGTGGGAGCTATTCTTTGGGAGTTTGTGCATGTGCAGTGTGTACCTCTTTTGCAACTTTCATACGGGGCAATTTATAGCAGCAGAATGGAAGACTAAATTGGTGAAAATTTAATTAGTTTAATTAAGTACTAATTAATAGTATTAATTAAGTAATTAATGCGGAGATTATATAGTGCCTTCATTGTTTCACCAAAAATGTCATTTTTCGTTAAGACAGGTTCTAGAAATAAGAACAAATTAAGGAGATATTGCATGGGTAAAAGGAGCGACTACATTGGCTCAAAAGCCGGACACGCTCACAATCACTCACCCGTATGAATGCACGTACATCCTACCCATGTGAGCATCTCCAAAAGAATGATCTGCTTGATCAGTTTTTGAGATTGACGAAGTCACCGCGGTGCCTCCCTATTGACGGGAGCGTCGTCTCCCACTGAAAATATTCCACCTAAAGAAACACCAGCGTCAAACCTGGGGTTTGAACTCTGTGGGCTGGGGTACAACCACCCTCCTAACCATCCAACCACAGGTTGGTTGTCTCTCTCTCCCACTCTCGCCTAGCCTAAGGTCATACATAATGGTCGATAAAATAGTGATATCTTAATCCTGCCACGTAATTTACAATAAAACATGATGTACAACGAGTTATTTCTCCATTGTAGCTTAACATAATTTTGTATTAGAAATTAAATAATTCTCATTAATTGTTAGAAGTGACAACGAGAAATAATAGATTGTAGACTTATACTCATTGCTTTTTTATATGATGTGGAGAGGTAAACAAAGACTCATCTTCTCCAGCATTGTACATGCCCTAGGAGATCATTTGTTAATTAAGAGTAGATAAATCCCCTTTCAACTTTCTCTTTCTTCACCTCTGTGTTTATCCTACATGGTACTTCTAAGGTGCTAGTATTTTGGACATGTACATGTATTGCAAAAGTCAATTTAGCGGTAGAGGCATGCTTTTCTTTCACAAAAATTGATAAATGGATTTTTCTGGGGTGAAAATTTAAGTTTCTAGTACTTATTTGTATCCGTACCGTTAAATTGCTTGTATACGAAATTTATAGCACGTGTTGATAGTATTGAAGACCAACTATGTATGTCGATATACAATATCCCAGTACAAGTACGATCTTATCTCATATAAAACTGCCAAGTATACCATTAATTGGATTAAAAACATGTATTTCTTTGTACACAAATTTGTTACTGTCTATGAGAAAAAAACATGTTTACATTACGGACTTGCTTTTCATCCCAGAAGTTGCTTGGAGAAAATATTCATCGTAATATATCCTTATGTGATGTTTTTATTGAAAGTCCCATGGAAAGGAGCATGAATTTCTATCATAAAACCAACAAGTTAGTCATTGGTTGGGTTAGAAACAAGTCCATTTGTTTGTGTCTGTGAGAGAAAAGCATGTTTGTAAACTTGTTTTTAAATAATACTCATTCAGATATACCATTATGAGATCTTGTTTTATAGGTCTTATGTAAATGAGCATGATTTTCTCATAAAACCAACAAGTTGTCCATTACTTGCAGCGGCTGGAGGTGGCTCGGTGCTGGTGTTGGTGGTCCTTGGCGTGGCGGAGGCGGCTGGTTGTTGGGTGGAGGCGGGAAGATGCTGCTGTGGTCGTGCGCGTTCATCGAGGCTAGGTTCCGTCGCCTGCGGCGGACGGCTTCTGCGACCGTCTACAAAGCGTGGTGGCGGCTTCTTCCCGGCGGTTGGAGGTACGGCGTCTCCGGCGACGACTAGGAGGGTTGGGCGCGGCTGAGGATCCGATCGTGATTCCTTTCGTCGGTAGGAGGTGGTTCTTGCACTTTTCGGGGGCCTCTTTGTATTTTCTGTTTCTTTGTGGTCCTTTTTTGTAAAGTGTGTGAGCTGTCTTAATATATGAATCGGATCCTTCCTCAAAAAAAAAAAAAGTCGCCCCTCATCCTCACATTGTTCGCCACTGTGAGAGAAAAGCATGTTTATAGTATATAAACATGATTTTCGTTCTAGAAGTTGCTTTTCGAAAACATTAATCGGAGTATAGCCATATGAAATTTTGTTTTTTGAAAGTATCATGAAAAGAAACATGATGGTGAAAATGTTTCTAGTTTCATCGCACAGTTTAGGAACAATATTGTGACTTTTTGTACTCGGTACCTTCCAATTGCATGCATGTATGCATGCGGCGCACCTCACACATGGCAAACCTTAACCAATAGTTGAGCCTCACAAACCGAAGAGAAATATAGCTTGGAACCAGCCTGTCTACAAAATAGGGCGAGTCGGTCGCTCCAATACGTTCTGACATACGCGAGAGTGCCAGAAAATGGAGAAAGCTGACGCGCGGCATTGGCAATTAAGCATTTGTGTTCAGTAATATACTTCCTTTTGTTATTCGGAGGATCATGGCGTCATGCCAAGACGGTGAGCGTTGGACTGGACCAGAAATCTGCATCTAAAACATCACAATTTTGGCATGACCAACAAACGACAAACCGACTCTCCATGCCCGATGGCCGGGGCACGAGAAACTTAGCAAATGCCAGTCTCGGGTGTAGCTTAATGCTTAACCCTGGACTAGCTGCATGATACTGTGCTCGAGCCCCTGGGCATCCTTGCTCCGAAATACAGATGACAATGGATAGCCGATACCTGCTAAACCGACGGGTACCCGCGCTAAATGGGGAAGGTTTGGTGGCAATCTAAACCCGCGGGTGTGCTTAGCAGTAAAGTTTCAGACCCACCGGGTCTAGTGGGGGTGGGTATGGGGATGCCAAACCCGTACCTGCGAACCCACAGACCCGACAACCCCACATGTCATACACACGGAGGAAGTGAGGAACCCTAACCCTCCCAGTCCCACATGTCATTGAGCACAGATGAGAGAAAACTACTCTCCCTCTTATTTTCCTCGTTCCTCACTCCCGCATGTTCCTCTTCTTTTCCTCTTCCTCTTCTTTTCCTCGTTCTTATCCCAGAACTTAAACATATCCACGTGCTCATGTAGCATGATTGTTATGGATATGGTAGAAAGGCTAAAAACATTGGTGGTTAAAATAATTCACCTCTCCAGGGTGCAAAGAATTGTGACTAGTCACTTCTTGTTATGGGCAAGAAGTGCAATCTCCGTGGAAAGGAACCATCAGAAATTCTAACAAAATGTGAAACGAGACATAGCTTTTCTGAACAAAACGAACATTTTTAATAAATGTTAACCAACACCTGGGTGTTACAATGGTTGTGGCTCGAGGGAAGCCATTATCTCAAACGGTGCAAAGGCCAAAAGCGTGAGCACGGGTTGACAGTTGGCGAACGTGGTACAAGGAGGCATAGAGTTTGGGTATCCCAGAGTACGCGTTTGGATCTGGCTTGTTTGACTTTTGAAAAAAATGTGCGTTTTACTTTAAGAAATGGAGGGAGTGAGTATTTGGAGTTATGTGCAATATTTTAGAAAAGGGTTAAAAAAAGCAACCGACATAGATTGAAGTCGGTTTTCATTCGTGGGCCAACTTCAGTTACTGTCGGCGTTCGGAGAACGGGGGTTTCCCGTACCCCGGGTGCGCGCTCCCGGAGAGATGCCATCGACGTCCCAACTGTGGGAGGGCGGACACCAGAGAAGACCCCGGGGAAGGAGCCTCCGAAACGCTCAGGACCACACCTGTTGTGGGGCTCACCCCGGGAAGGACGCAGTCGACTCGGGAAGACAGAGGCCAGCAACGTGGCACCCCGCCCCCGGGAATGGTTGCTTCGCAGGCAAGGAATGCGCGACAGACGACACCGACAAAACCTGGCGCGCTGTCCACTCGGTGCAGGTGCAGTACCCGGCGCGATGCTCGGGCCTTTGACAAGACGAGACTCGCCGTCACCTCCGTTCCGGCGGGGCAGACGGCATGGAGGACAACGCGGTGACGCGTTGCCACGAAAGCGACCGACGGGCACCACCTGGGACTGGGCGCGACGCGTGCCCTGCCTCGGTGGCGTGCTTATGGCGTGACCACTTGTGGTGTCCCCTTGGCATATAAAAGGAGGCCCTTGGTCATCGTGTGGAAAAGACCACCATTGCTAGCAGTCACTTAGAGCTCTCTACCTAGACTCGGGGCTGGACGAACTACACTCCGGGAACCCCCGGACATGTTCTTCCCTAGCTCACGAGAGGAGGGCAGCTCTTGTTGGCATCCCATTGTAAACCATCACCACAACAATACATCCAGACAAGCAGGACGTAGGGTGTTACGCGGCAACGTGGCCTGAACCTGGGTAAATCTTCGTGTGCTTGTGTTTGAGCTCGGGGACCGAATCCAGAGCACCTCGCGCCCTCCTACCGAACAAATAGGGGGTGCCCAGCATCCCCGGTGTCCGTGTACCGACACATCTGGCGCGCCAGGTAGGGGGCGCCCGTGCCACGCTTTCGGAACCCGAAGCTTGCATGGCACCGTACCATGCCACGCTGGGGGCTGAGGGGCGGGCAGCCGCCTCAGGACCCGGTGCGCGGGACTTCGCACGCGGGACCAGCGGGGTTGCCAGCCCTTCGTTGCCCCACCCGCGGGAACCCGACAGGTGTTCTCTCTAGAGGGATCGGTGGCGTCATGGCAGGACTTGTGTGCGCGGGTCGTACGGTCGATCCAGGACAAATACTTTTGCCTTGGATCGATCACCGACCTTAGCTCGGTGGTGCAGAGGCCCGGCGAGACCCTTCGAGGGTTCACGCTGCGGTTTCTGCACATCCTGAGCCACATCCCCGACGCCCCTGGCATGGCGGTTATCCGGACGTTCCGCCGGAACGTTCGCGATGTCCGCATGCTAGAAAAGCTCGGAAGTCGTGACGTCTACACCACCTCTGAGTTGTACACCCTGGCGGACAAGTGCGCTCGGATGGAGGAAGGAAGGCTCTCCATCCCGTTTCCAGATGGGCTTGGGGCGGAGGCCAACGGGCGTGGCGAAGAAGCGGCCATGCGGCGGGGCTCCCTGCGAGGCTCGGCGGATAGGCCCGTCCACCCCGTCTAGCTGCTGGGGATACCCGTCGGCGAGGGAGGAAGACGTACAAGGGAGGCGCCCGTGCCGTGGTGCCCCGTACACGACACCAAGGTCCACGACATCCGTGAGTGCCGCGCAATACGCGACCTCGCCGACCTCAGAAGGAAGTACCGGGCAGAGGCGGAAGGCTCCGGCCAGGCGGCGCTGTGCCACGCGTGTGACCGGCCTGGACATTACGCCAGGGACTGCCCTACCAGCGCGACCACCAGAGGAGTAGCCACAGGAGGCGGCGCGAGCGAAGCACGTGAGGCGGGAAGAGGACCCGCCAAGAAGCCGAGGGGCTACTGAGCCCGGGGGCAAGGAGTGTTCCCGGGGGCTCGAGCACCCCATGCACAAGTCAAGGCCGGCCAGGAGGCGCCCAGCCCCGTCACGTCTTGTTGGAGTCGCCTAAGAAGACCGGAGATGGGCATACCCGAGTGTAGCCCACTGTATCCTTTGGAAAGTCAATCCTCCTTAGCGTTAAATAAACAGTGCTTGTATTTATATGTGTATCGCCCCTCCTATCTAACGCCTCACTTCTCGCACGAGAAACATGGCCATGAAGAGTAGCAGGGTGGAAAGGGATTTCTCGCCTAAAATCGGGACTAAAATGAACCCAACACGCGGATTGGGCATCGAAAGTGCAAACGAGAAACCCACGCCTAGGTTCAGGGTACACGGGTGCCTCGTGGAAGTTGAGGAGGAAGATGGAGGGAGGATTCTATGAACACAGCAGCTTGGGGTACTCGGCCACGCCCGCCGAGGTGCTCGGGAACCGGCAGCAAAGTACGGTCGGAATTATGGCAAACAGCTAAGTTTTTCTACCCGTACGACCGTCCCCTCTACGTCTAAAAAAGAGGTCGGCTTGTATCTCCCCTTGAGAAGGGGGCTAGTCTTCAGCGGCAAAGCCAGAGTGTAGAAAGGGCGTTCAGCGGGGAGAGGTAGTCCTCGGAGATTTGCTCGGGTCTGGCCCCGGGATCTCCGCTGGGACAAATTGCCAATGAACGGAGTGACCTTTGGGCGGAGACGCAACTCGGGGAGGGGCAGCTGGACCAGGTCCAGCGCTTTCTCGGGCTCTGCACAAGCGCGCAAGGGTACCCCCGGAACATAGGGAAAACCGTGCCAATAAAGACTAGTACTCTAACTAAGGAAAATGCAAGGAACGAAACCCAAAAGAGTACACGCATACGAGGGAGTGCTTGAGGCAGTTACATAACCTATCTGGGATAGCTACTGTTTATTACACATGACTACAGGAGTGGGAGCGGGAACAGGAGATCGCGGCCTGCGGGGACTCAGCTCCTCTGCAGTCTCGCCTTCACCAGCTCGACAACAGGAGCAACGGCGCGCTGCGCCACCTCGCGGTCCTCATCTTGGTTGAACTCCTCTAAGAGAAGCTCGAATGGGAAGAGGGGTGCCAAGTAATGCACCCGGGGAAGGATCACGCTGGCCACCTGGGCGTCGGCTTCGACACCTCCTACCCGGAGGCGGCGCGTCACCACCTCCTTTAGGAGCTCAATCTTCCCCACCATGTCAGCGAAGAACAGGGAGAGGTGGCGATGTCAGTATCGTTGATCTGCCTCGGAGGGAGATCAACCGTGGCCATCGCACTTTGAGCGAGGGCAACGAGGCGACGGAGGCTAACGGCGTCCACCTCGGTCCACTGGTCAGCCCTACGGAGCTGCTCAACGGCGTCGTGGGCGCTGAGCTTGTTCTCCTCGTTGATCCTCCGCAGGCGCTCGAGGCAGCGGTCACGGTCGTTCATCCCCGACACCGCATCGTCGAGCTGCTGCTGCAACCCGGCAAGTTGGGCCTGGGCGTCCTGGAGCTGGCGGCGGAGTCCCTTCTCGTGAACTGCCGCCTCCCGGGAAGCTTCGCGCTCCCTCGCACCGGCGTTGTTGACGTCGTTGCGGAGCCCCTCGATCGTCAGCTGAAACTCATGGAGCGAGTCAGCTTGCTCGCGGATCCGCGCTTCCGCGTTCGCAAGGGCCAGGTGATGGGCGTCCACCATGGCGATCCGCTCACGCTCCAGGGCGGTGAGCTCGAGGGCGTGGGCCTCCTGCTGGGCAGCAGCTAACTGCTGCGCCAACCTCGAGCTCCTGGGCTGGCCATTCTCGGTGCGCTTCGCCGCGGCGATGGCGGCCACCAGAACCCTCTGTAGGTCGGCCTTGAGGACCGAAGTCTCTTCCGCAGCAAGCACCGTCGTGGCGAGGGTGGCCTCAGTCTCGGCCTGAGTAGCTGCCAGCTGGTGCTCCCGGGCCTGGACAGATGCCACGCGCTCATCGAGAACGCGGGGATTGTTCTCAATATCCGCGCGTTGGAGAAGAAGAAGCTCCCTAGTGCGCTCATTCTCCTCCTTGGCGCGGGCGACAATGTTCGCCATCAGCTGCTGGTGCTGCTCCACGCCGTCCAGCATGTTGTGCGCCGAGGTGAAGACAGAGGCGTCCAGGATGACGCCGGCGGTGGGAACTACTCCGCGACCCGCGCGGAGGACCAAAGAAGAAGGGCCGGTGGGCCGTGAGAGCTGCCCGTGGCAAGGGAAGAAGGCGTGGCCTGCGCCGCCTCTCTGCTACAAGAAGAAAGAGGCAGCTCTAAGTCCACTTCCATGGGATCCAGGGCCTGGCGATAGAGCCTCGATGAGGGGCGCCTCTCGAACCGAAGGACGTCCCCCGCGTCGCTATCGTCGGAGGCGGACTCCACTGTTACCACGTCACGGGGAGGAGGGGCCAGCTCTGGACCTGAACCAAGAAGGGACGGAGTCGGAAATGAAGGAACCCGAAAAAGAAGACGAACATTTTCGGGAAGGACGATGTGCGAGAGCATACCTTTGGCCGTGGTCGCCTCTAGAGGGGCGGCATTAGGCCTAGGGACTTTCACTGCCGGGGACGACGCCGGCACACCCGACACTCGGCCTGGGGGCTTCGTCAGCGCAAGGCTTCTTGGGCGGAGGAGCAGGAGCCCCTGACTCATCGCGGACCCTCTTCGAAGAAGAGGCCGGGGGCTGGT